>CAUYPK010034615.1:0-96324 GCA_963574355.1 Loris lydekkerianus | reverse complement strand
GTTGTCAGGGCGTAATTCTCAGTTTATAACAAAGCAGCTACAACACAGGTAACAAGCAATAATCACCGGTTTTTTTTTTTTTTTTTTTTTTTTTTTTGAGACAGAGTCTCAATCTGTCCTCCTGGGTAGAATTCATTCATTTTGCCAATGTTGCTCTGATTATTATTATTTTTTTTTTAATAAACCTTTGCTTTGCTTTCTACCTGTTCCCCAACCCCTTATCTGGTCAGGCCAGCATGATATGTCATTTAAAAAAAAAATCCCCCAAAGTTTGTTTCAAGAAAAGCCCCCAATCTCTTATATTGTGAGATTGTTGATTTGGGCCATCTTTGCAGGGGTTGGCCCTCTTTAAAGAAAACAAAACCCACAGAAAGATTCTTTAATTACCAGAAATTTTCAGATGCCATTGTTATCTGTTTGCTTGTGCAGGACAGTGACAATAGGAATCAGGACAAGGGAAGTCCTACTGCGTGTGTTACCAGCTCTGCTCCTTCTGGGCTCTGATTGGGTTCTTGTCACTTCTCCTGGGTTCTTGGTGTCTTGAAGGCAAAGGCCATGCCTTGGACATCCACAGAGGGGCTGCACCATCTCCTCCAGGGAAAATGCATTGGTACTTGGTGGCCCGGCATGGGGAGAAGCACCGTGACACGTGATCGGGAACTGAGGGTGACAGAGTTTGCAGATGCGCTCTCCTCGTCATCATGCCCTGACCTGAATAGGCTCAGGTTCAAAATCTGCACTCTCCTACCATTCCCCGGTGACCTTGGGAGCCGTGTGTCTCCTTCCTGAGCCCTAGCTTTGTGCCATGTCTGACAAGTCTGCAATCGTGAAGGTCCTTCCCTCATCGGGCAATAATGAGAATTAAAGAATAGAATTCATGGAAAGCACATGGCACATCATGGTAAATACTAAGTGTTCAACAGAAATCTATTATTATTGATAACATGTATCATCTTAAATGGTAACTACAAATAGTAATAAACATAAGAGATGTTAAACAGACAGTGAGAAGTGGAAGTTTGGATTGATGAAAAGGCTTGAGGTTGATTCATTCTGTTACTGATCAGAAAATAGGCTTGAAAAGGTGAAGAGTGAGGGGGTGGAGCCAGACCCTCAGCGCTGGTGAATGGCGGAGCCGGGGCAAGAGTCCCCTGCAGAGGCTGGCGCCACCACACTGGGGGCTGCTTTTCTGCTCACACATTTCAGCCCCTGTTAGGAAAATTACACAAAAATAGATGAAAATAAAATTTACAAGAGTCTGGCATGTAGCTTACTCTGTAATCTTGGCATTCTGGGAGGCCAAGTCAGGCGGATCTTTCGAGGTCAGGAGTTCTAGACTAGACCAGCCTGAACAAGAATGAGACCTTCTCTACCAAAATAGAAAAATTAGCTGGCCACAGTGGCATACAGCTGTAGGCCCTGCCACAAGGGAGGCTAAGGCAGGAGGATCCCTTAAGCTCAAGAGTTTGAGGTTGCAGCGAGCTATGATGATGCCACTGTACTCCAGTCCAGGGTGCAGACTCAGTTTCAAAAATAAAAAAAAAAAAAGAACTCTGTACTTTTTTGCAGAGGGAATCTTTCTCTTAGGCTATTTCTCGAAGGACTCTTTCTTCAGGTAAGATGGAAATGAATATTTTGTCTAATATGTTTCTAATTACCTAGCACTAACCCAGAGAAGTGCGTTTCAATTTTCTATCTTAGCAACATGGAGTAGGAAGAGACTGAGTGTTCTGTCTCTCTCTTCTCTCTCTCTCACACACAGAGGAAGTTCAGTGTCTCTTTCAAAGCAGATTGCTGAGGGAAGGCCCCACCTCCACGGTCCAGCCTACGCTCACAGTTGCTAATGCACAGCCTCGCATTACTGGAACTACCGCCTTTGTCCCTGTACCTCCCAGTCCAGACCCAAGAGACTGGTGAGTTGATAGTTTGCTTTAGTGCTGATATTCAATCTCAGGAACCACTCTGAATCACTAAACAACTGAGCAAAAATAATGTTCACCTTCCCAGTGAGATCTGAAAAGATTTCTCTGAGCTGGCTTAGACCTGTTATTCATGTCTCGTCTTTCACCTCTGGCCAATAACTCACCAATTTGCTTGAGAGAGAAAGACTGAAGCATTCAGGCTCAGCGGTTGAAAGAAGAAGGGATTTAATAGAATGAGACAGTACATTTTCCTTCAATATTGACTATTGTGGACCTACTTGGGATGAAATTTATGTAGGTTGGTTGGGGTGTTGGCATGTGAAATCATGCGTGGTTGCAATATGAATAGAACCTGGCTTAAAATGGAATAAATTATTTGAATTAAACCCTATTGTTATGTCAGTGATGGCTATAATTCAAAGTTTGAATTAGTAGAGACATGATGCTTATCAAAACTCGATCTCTTATTGAGCCTTTTTAGACTTAACCATTTCTCTACCTGCTGCCTTCCTTATTTGAAGAGGGGTCATTATGCTCAAAGCACACATTTTAATCTTTTCTTTCATGCCCCACCCCTTTTAACCTGCTCCAGTGTACCAGGCATAGAATGATGACTTAAAGGAAGACTTAGTAAACTATACTCCTGGGGGCAATCCTGCCCTACCACCTGTTTGGTAAATAATGTTTTCCTGGTGCACAGTCACATCAGCCAGCTTATATGTTGTGTACAGCTGCTTTCCTACTACCATAGGAGTGAGTAGTTGTGAAAGAGACCATATATTCCACAAAGACTAAAAGATTTATGATCGGGCCTTTTTATGGAAAATAATATGCTGGCTCCTGACTTAGAGTATGACTGACCGTGTAAATTTATTGAGATAGTATTTGTACAAACCTAGAGTAAATGATCAAAAAATCGTAGCTGCGATGGTGACCACTCATTCCTTTATCTAACAAAGATGTATTTAGTGCTTTCTCTGTGCTAGGCCTGGGGGTGATGGCAGTGGTCAAGGCCTAGAGAGTTCTTGCCTCATGGAACCATCTCCCCCACTTTCTAATGGGGAAGACAGATAATGATCAAGACAATAAATCAACAGGTTATTTTCAGAGAGTGGTAAATAAAATAAATAGGATGTTATGGAAGAAAGTGACAAGACAGGGGATAGTTGCTAACAGAGCTAATGTCTAAAAATAAGACCCAGTTGTGGAACTATCTAGAGAAGGAATGTTCCTGGCAGAAGGGACCATAGACACAGGCTCTGAACCTGGGATGAGCTTGGGATGGTTCAGGAACAGATGGATGGCCATGGGGATCAGGGCAGAAGGAGGGAATAGAGAAGGGCAGAGGAGGCCAGGGAGGAAAGGCGGGTAGGGGTGAAGTGGTGTCAGAGCTTGTGGTCTCTGGGAAGATGTTTGGGTGAGAGGGTGATGGGGCAGAAATGTAGCTGGGTCCTTGGCTTCATTCTTGATCTTTGTTGTAAGTATTATTATTCTCTCTCTTCAGCCTGTGATATTGGTCACTATTGGAGCAGTAACAAGTAGGGTCCTGGTAAGTCCTGGCCAAAGAGGCAGCTGTTGATTGTACTGAGTCCATCACATCTCACTCACAGGGCTTTTCTCCTCATGGTGCCCCTGACTCACCTGCCGGGAGGATCTGCTGGCCAATGCCACTACCTTTTTGAAATCATTCCTTATCAGAAGCTTTTAATACTTCTCCAGGTAGAGCACTTAAGATGAAAATCAGTTAATGTAATCTCAAAACTCTAATAAATTTTCAGCAACATAAGACCTCCAGATAAGCATTCTGTCCCTAGGGTCATTCAGCATTCACAGCTCAGTTCCCATAATTAGCATTTCTTTTCTACTTGAATCATTGAACAGGCATGAGGAGCCCAAGTGATAATATTTTACCTGCTTGAGGTTTAAAAGATGCTTTAGATATGATCAGTTACTCAAACTGCCTCCAGAGTTGCTAATAATAGCCAGGCAGTACTTCACAGTAGCCAAGCACTACTGTATACATACTCCACTCACTGAGAGGTAAAAATATAACTTTGGTTTACCTACTTTTATCCACTTTAGATAACTCTTTCTTATTTTTTTGTTCTCCTCATCCTCCTTCTTCATCCTCAAAACCTTTTATGGAATGTACTTAGCTCACTAATAGTAACTTCCCTTATAGTGTACAAAGAAGTGTTTCTGTCTCTCATCTTGCTTTAGACATTGTTAAAAGAACAAGATCCATATATGGTTATCTGAAAAGCCATGCTTTCAAACATTGGTCCTTTTTATGTAATTGACAAAAGATATATGTATATATTTATGATGTACAATGTAATGTTTTGTTATGTGTACATTGCAGAATGATTAAATAAAGCTTGCAAACATACCCTCACTTCACGCACTTGACATTTTTTGTGGTGAGAACACTTAAAATCTACTCTCTAGTATATAGTACATTATTCTTAATTATAATTACAATGCTGTATGGTGTATCTCTGGAGTTTATGTCTCCCACCTCACTGTACCCTTTAATCAGCATCTTCCCATTTTCTGTTACTTCCTGCAGCTACCATTTGACTCTCTGCTTTATGAGTTCAACATTTTTAGATTCCATGTGAAATTCCTGTTCCTGAAAGTTCAGCACTTGTCCTTGAGGCTGTATCAGGAGAATCAGGACAAGTGGTTTAAGGAGAAGGAAAGAAAAGTTTATTAATTTGCCAGTAAATGAGGAAGTTGTCACACTCCCATGTTAAAGTACCAATGTCTTGTTTCTGAGCAGAAATATAGGACTTTAAAGGGATGGCTCTGATTAATCCCATCTTCAGCAGAAACAATCTCTTGACTTCATCCAGAGAATTCCACTGAGCCATTTTCTGTAGTACAAAGAACAAAGGACACTCCCCTACCCATTCTGACCACTGGCCTGAGGCAGGGATGTAGGTTTTAATTCCCAATGGGGGGTGGGAGGGGTTGTAGAGAGAGAAAGGATTTTTATCCTTTTCCAGGCCATTTCCCCTGTTACAGTTATTTGGTATTTGTCTTTCTGTATCTTATTTCACTTAACATAGCAATGTCCTCTTGGTTACCCTTGTTGCTGCAAATGACCAGATTTCTTTTCTCTTTAAGGCTGAATAGTATTCCATTGTATATCCGCACCACATTTTTCCATTCACCTATCAATGGACACATTTTTCCATTCATCTATCAATTCATACCTTGGCTAATATGAATGATGCCTCAATGAACTTGAAATTGCAGATAGCTCTTTGGTGTAGCAATTTCAATTCCTTTGTATATAAACACAGACGTGATCTTGCTGAATCATATGTTAGCTCTATTTTTCGGTTTTTAAGGAAACTCCATACTGCTTTTTCTTTTTTTTTTACTAGCTACACTAAAAACATTAATTATGAATCTGAGGTCTGTAAATGACCTTGGAGAGGGATTTTGAGCCCACTGAAATAGAATGCAAACTTTTCCACACATGTTTTTCCTGGGAGAGTCTGGAGTTTCATCAGATTCTCAAAGTGTTCCTGGATGCCAAAATGTGAGGAACTGCTGCTTTAAGACTTTACTGACTCAATCAGTAGTGTAGTTATCAGAGGAAAAAGTGCTTCAGGTAAAGCTGGGGGAGGCCTCTGATCTAAAACATGAACCCCAGTATCAATTATGACTGAGAAAGCAAGTGGGACTGATATCTGGATACAGAGGAATCTTCCTTGTAGAGGATGAGACATTTTTCTAGGAGCACTATGATAACTACAGACACTACTATGTGCCAGGCGCTGCCTCAGTATCTAACATATCTTAATCCTAAATCCTCATGACCCTAGAAAGTAGGTACTATTACTACCTTTGTTTTACAGATGAGGACAACTAGACAGAGAAAGATAAAATCCACAAATTGAATTGACTTTTGACATTCCAAGACCCTTCACAGTGGTAGATAATATAGTTTGTTGAGCTATAATTAGTGGCTCAAAATAATTACCATTTTGGATGTGTCTAAATGGTGGCTGTGGTGTAATCTTAAAGTGTATGCTTAATTAATAGTAAGATTCCTATCTGTGTCATCTCTGGTTTTGTGAGTAAGAATAGTTAACCAGGTCACATGCAGAAGAGAGCCAGTTGACTGCTTTGCTTAATTAGAATTCAGCTAAGTGTCACTATGTTATAAAATGGGGTTACTAACCAAGTAGGTAATTTTATTTTTGTAACTATTATCACTATGGAAAAAAATTCAGACTCAGTACCTATAGCTCAGTGGTTAGGGTGCCAGCCACATACACCAAGGCAGGTGGGTTCAAACTTGGCCCAGGCCTGCTAAACAACAATGACAACTGCAACAAAAAAATAGCTGGGCATTGTGGTGGATGCCTGTAGTCCCAGCTCCTTGAGAGGCTGAGGCAAGAGAATCCTTTAAGTCCAGGAGTTTGAGGTTGCTGTGAGCTGTAATGCCATGGCACTCCACTGGGGGCGACATAGTAGGACTCTGTCTCAAAAAAAAAAAAAAAAAAAAAATTCATCTTGCATACCTAAGGTATGCCACAGCTCTACGGAGCTTAAAGTCAACTAAACTTTAGGAGGTTATAATTTCATTCATTCCAAAATTGGATCAATTGATAGTGCTTCAGAAATAATTCACTTTTCACCTAGATTATATTTATTCAATGGTTAATGAGCAGGTGACCTAGAAATTTAGATGAACTACCCTCTAAAAAAATCACTCTTAAATAACCTAGATAAAAAGCAATAGTACCAATATTAAGATTTATGTAAAACATTCATTACCTATAGTGAATTCTATAATTCATGTAAGTATGCTTAATTTACATATGTGTCCAGTGATTTGTGGAGGTGAAGTAGGAATAATGGATCAGAAGAAGTAAGAGCCTATGATAAAAGTGGCTATAACATAATTGATAAAGGGGAAAAATGTTCTGCCATCTCATCGGCAGAATTAGATGGACAATCCCAATGCAGTGAGGTAGTTTTGGGATCTAAGATGCATTTAACCAGTAGTATGGGGCTACAAAAGGAAATTCCACCCTGTGATCCTGGATTATGAAAAGCTTCTCCTCTAATAACTCATGTTGAGATCCTCTTTGTAATAAACTTCAAACAGTTTACAGTGTAATTTGATGATGACTGTTAGAAAAGATGTGGTTTTACCATCGTCAAGCCTGTTATGCTCATGCAGGCTCTGCTTTATGTAGTGTAGATCACTGGAAACTGGGTTGGTAACACTCTTTACTTTGGAGACCTTTTCTTTGGGGAATTCTGTAAATTAAAGCTAAAGACAGTTATATAGGGTATGTTGAGAGCACCCAAGAGAATAAATTTTCCAAAAGAAAATCTTTGAGCTTTTATATCTCCTTAAAAGTAATACAACTACATTTCTTTGTAAGTATTCTAGCAATGAGCCTTAGTTGAACTTAGATTGATCTTCCTCCCAATTAGACTTAATGAATAAGGTTCTAGCGTACTTTGAACTTACTGGGAAGAGAATAATTTAAATGTAAAGTAGCTCTGCTTCTCCTCTTCATGAAAATTGGTTTTTTCCTCTTTTTCTTTATTTTGTTGAAGATTGGTTCAGAGGGATGAAAGGTAAAAACAAGTCTGTTTCTAGCTGTGTTCTGCTTTCCCTTTCAAGAACTTTCAGAATCTTTCAAGTATATTGGGTATATTGTATTCACTGCCTGGCCTCTGCTTTGCCTTGGTTCTCGACTGTGGGCTTCTATTCGTGGTGGGCCACCCCCTACTGTGTTGCTGGCCACCACTAAGAGTCCTGGGTCCCTTTTCTTCTTTGTAGTTATAGTGTACCCTCTACTCTGATTCAGGGAGTCATGTTGGGGTGGGAAGTGGGAAATCTGCTGCCTTCTTCTCTATTAAGCAAAAAAAATTTCTTGCTTTAAGACTCATAAAGTCCCGAGCCTATTGAAGTCTGTGGTTAACACATTCTTCCTTGAATATTTCTATTCCCAGGGCCTCTCTTGTCCAGGCTTACTGACAGGTGTTACAGCCACTCACACTTTATTTTTATAAGTAGTTAGTCATGTCTTGTATTTAGACAATCAACAAATAGATATTGGGCAACCACTTTGTGGAAGGTATACTGTTTGTTAGGTGCTAGGAACACAGGGGGGAAGTTAAGAGTGACATTTAAGAGGGAGAGGCAGATATTAAGTGATGAATTCCACAAGCAAGTACTTCATTAAAATTGTGGTAAGCCCCAGAGAAGAAGCATAAGAAAAGGGGCCTGATTTAGTCTGAAGGGTCAATAAAGGTTTTCATGAGTAGGTGAGACTTGAGCTGTGTTATGAAGTGTGACTTGGAGAGAAGGGGCTATGGGGGAGACCACCATAGGCAGCTCATGTACAAGAAAAGGCCAGGACCTGGGATTTCTCAAGGAAGTGAAGGAAACCAGGGTGGCTTAAATTGGAGAGAGGACAAGATCTGGAAGGAGATGAGGGTAGTGAAGTTAGCAAGGTAGTCTGGGCCAAGCATTAGAGACTATGTTAGTCTCTAGTTTTTGTAAATCTGTAAAAATCTAGTTTTTCTAAAATCTGTAAGAAATAATTGGAAGGATTTTAATCAGTTGGAATGAAATGATGACAACAGAGATGGTGGTGGTAGTGGGGATATTTGGCATGGTCATTGCAGCATTTTTAAACTTTCATTCTGGCTGACAGATGGCAGATGTTTGGAAGGGTAGTGGGTGGCAGACACAGCCATGAGGAGCCCAGGAGGTAAGTTGTCATGTCTCCCAGGGAAGATGGTGGTGTCTGGATTAGAGTAGTGCAGGCAGAGAGGAAGATAAGGGCATGATGGGTGTAAAGCTGTTTAGAAGGTGAAGTTGCTAGAAGGGAGTGTCAGATTAGATGTGGAAAGAAGTCAAGAATAATTCCTAGGCCCCTGATCTCCTAAGGAAATGGTGTGGAGTGAGAAAGAAGTAGGGACTTGAGCCAGCCAGAAGATGCCAAGAGAAAACACTGAGGTAGGGAGAAAGAACAGGAGAGTGGAAGGTTGTGAAAGCCCAGGGAAGGCCTTGCTCCTTACACCCTGAGCTGGGACTTGCTCAACAAGCCATCAGTCCCCAGTAATCTGACATCAGGTTACACAAACAGTAGAATACTTTGGATAAGTCTGGGCATGCACAACCTAGTTCATCTTAGGATCCCTCTTCAAGAGGACAAGACACCTTGTTTTCATGCCATTCTTGCAAGCATCTCATTTCCAGAGGCCATCTTGGACAATATCTTCCAAGAATCAAAAGTGAATATTAGGAACAAAAGTTTTTCCTTCAGATGTATTATCTTCAGATATGCAATTCTGAGCACAACAACAAAGTGTTATGATGTTGTATAGGGTAGCCTGGCTTGTCAGAAGCTCCAAAATCCAAATCTCTTCTTTCTGCAAACCTTTATCTCAGCCAAACAAGAGATGTCACTGAGATGCTTCTGATGGTCATTAGGGCTGTTCATAAATGTTTAGTTATCTGGTTTGGGGCACATGGTTGGATTATATTTCTTTTCTTTTCTTTCTTTTTTTTTTTTTTTTTTTGCAGCTTTTGGCTGGGGCTGGGTTTGAACCTGCCACCTGTGGCATATGGGGCCGGCACCCTACTCCTTTGAGCCACAGGTCCTGCCCAGGATTATATTTCTTTACCCATTTGTCTGACATGACTTCCTTTAGCTAATGAAATGTGAACAGAAGTGATTTGTGGATCAAGGGACAAGGCACAGTTTGTGGTGCCATATTTTCCAGCCTTGGCAATCACCAAAGCACATATATGGAGCCTCCCTCAGCCTGGGTACCTTAGTGACGATTATGAGCTGGGCCCTAGAATAACCTGCCATTGAAATGTCAAATAGGCAAGAAAAAAATACGTCTGTTGTCCCATGACTGAGACTTTTGTTACTGTATCATAACCTAACCTATCCTGACTAAACAGAGACACTCTTCCCAGAACAAAGTGACCCGAAATATTCATAGAGTTTCAAATATCATAGGGTAAATTCTTTACTAAGATTTAAGCTCAAAGGAATAGTATTCTCTCTTTTGTCCACAAAGTCTCTTTAAGATGTATATTGTCCAAACACAAGGTCTTGACAACCTAACTCTGAGAAGAAGACCACCAAAGACGTAGGGCTGCTCCCACGGTGAATCCTAACAACAGTTATAATGAAGTTTCCAGACCTGGGATCTGGTGGCCCTGCTCTACTAGGTTCTTGCCTAGGCTGGCTAAATAAGGTGTTAGGTCTATGTTTAGGTTCTAGAATCAGATAGATGTGAATTCAAATTGGGGTTTTGCCATTTACTAGATTCACCTCTCCCTGTGTCTCAGTTTCTCCATCTGAAAAATGGGGGTAATACTAGTTCCTAACCCACTGAGACGTTGGGAGGATGGGTCCCTTTTTGTCTGTTTGCCCTCAGACTATTCCTCATCCTTCCCTGTTGTTCTCTATATCTTAGGGAGATTTCCCTCTAAGCAAACTCATTCCTGAGGTTTCCTGGCAGTTGGTTCAGTCCCTATGGCTAGAGGGTAAAAGCCAGGGGAGCTCCCACTTTTTCAGGTGGCGTCTTTAGCAGTGGTGGCTCCTCTTGGTCCCAGGTATAGCCCAGGAGGGGATGGCTCCTGGCTGTATCAACACCTCGCTGTGCGAACCCAGCCTGAAGAAGGATTGTGATGTTGAGTCATTGCTGATCTCTGGAATTCTCCACCCTCCTCTCTTGTCCTCCCAGCTTTCCAAGACCTTCCTAAGTAGTTCTCTGCATGCAAATTCCACTACTGAGCTCTGTGTTCCTGACCGTGCCAGGACTGATTCAGAGGATTGCTTGAGATACTGCCTGTAGAGTACTTAGGAAGGTGCTTGGTACATTGTAAGTGTTTAATAAAGGGAAGCTTACAAAACATGCTTGCTCTCCTACTACCTAGATTCTCTGCTGCAGTCTGCCAGGCTGCCCCAGGCCAGGCCCTGCTCACAGCACAGACCCTGGACATTGCATACTTCCCCTCCGGGTTTACTCAGTCCACAGGTCTGGGCTTCTATTTTGATTTGTCCTTTTTGAATCTTATAGGGATAGGGGTATGAGAGTTCCTTCTGACATTTAGGGCACATATTGCAATTGTTATTTTCAATTTTCTAAACTTCTTAACTATGGCTTAACAAGGGCTGTGCATCTGGCCCTTTCTGGCTTTCTGCCCCTCCCTCTGCCATTTGTCTAGCTATCCACTTCCGCCACACCGGCCTCCCTCCCTTCCCTGGTATGCACAGTTTGCTCTTTCGAAAAGATCCTCTCTGGCCTCCTTGCTACACCCTGACCTTCGTGTTGCTGCTCTTGTCTTTGAGAAGTCCCCCGACCACCTTTTCTGAGGTTGCTTACTTCTGTTCCTCCCTGGGGTAGATGCTTTTTGGATTCTTCCTTTGCGCTTTAAACTATTAATTCCATGAGGCAGATCCACGTGTAACATCTTCATGGGTGTATCTTTAGCCTTTATCAAGATGCCTGCCACAAAACAGGCTCTGTTTTAATGTGTGTGAATGTTGAATGTGTTATGAATAAATGTATGTTGAATTAGTTCGTCTTTAAACAGCCCATGGCAAGGTTCCCGTGTGCCGTCCAGTAGTGATAATTTTGATAATCTTGGGGATCCCCCTCCCCCCCCCAGGGCTTGTGTTGTGCAGAAGCCCAGCAGAGGCTCTGGCGTGGTTCATGCTGGTCTCCTTCCCTGCTGTTCCTGCTGAGGCTCTGCAGAGGACAGAAAGCTCCATTCCCTTCATGACACACTCGGCCACTGGGACCTCTGGTGAGGCTCCCGACTCTAGATCCTTGCTCTTCACAGTTCTTCCACCTCTGCCCCCCTCTGAAGACTTGCCACCTCTTAGGCCCTGCATCTGAGGAAGCTCAGAGCTGAAACACGGTCAGATCCCCCATCTTGTCTCCTTTCAGTGCCGGGGTCATCTTGACCTCTACCTTCTCCTTCTCACGCAATCCAGCCTGAGTCCCTAAGAAAATAAAGGCCCATTTAGGTTTTGTCTTCTTGGCTACCAGCCCCAGAGCCCCAGTCAAGTTGACGTCTCTCTCCTCTCTTTCTCTCTTTTTGTTTGGCTTTTGATCACAAAAAGACTGTTATCTGGTTAATTGCAGTTATTCACCTCCCTCAAGGATTTGGGGAACTGTTAAGACTTAAACCACAGAACCTGGCTACAATCCTTAGAGAAGAGAAAAATACCTTTCATTCCTTAAGAATGAGCTAATAGTTGTTGAAAAAAAAAAAGAAAAGAAAACAAAGACAGAAGGACATACAAGCGAATGTCTTAATTACCCTGCTCTGCTAGTTATCCCATCCAGCGCCCCAGTTTCTCTCTGGAATTGGTGCCCTGCCCAGAGGCACAGCTCATGTGCTCCTACCTAGCTCCCTCTGAGCTTTCCTCTAGGGTGGATGAGTCTTGTCGTGTACCCCACGTGGTCAGAGGTGCCAGGAGAGATCTCTCAGAGGCCTGGCTGCTTCCTGCTTGGCTCAGGTGTATTTGAGGACAATCTCGGGGGACTCTTGCTCTATCCTGCTTTGTCACATGAGCCTTTCCAGTCCCAATGTCTGTCCAAGTCAGTTCTGGGCTTGGTGCATTCCTGGGCACGGCATCTCACTATACCTGGCTTTGGTATCTGGAAAAATTTCTTCATCTTCCATTCTGTTGGTTCCGCCCTCCTCACTTTCTCTCTTAGATGAAGTCCCAGCACGCTTTATGCCTGAGCCCAGGAAGTTTGCACCATTATAAGCCATGGAGTATGGCCACAGTTTAGTCTTCTTTAAGACTTGGAAGTGAGTACATATGTAAGAGAAAACATTGCAAAGAATTTACCTGGGAGCAACAGCTTGAAAATAAGGAAATCATGGTCTATACCTGTAGGCTGGGCCTGCTTTCCTTGGTGCATCTTCCTTTCTCTACAAGAAGGCAGAATAGTCATGGTTTGCTGCTCTGAATTGTTCAACTTTGAATTATGATTCCATAAGCCAATATACATGTGATGCAGTTAGCACCCCAAGTGAGGGCTGCAGTCATAGACATTTCCAGCCACTATCACCCTTACCATTCCGATCGTCCTTTGATGTCTCTCATTTGGAGCTATTGATTAACTTCCTAATGAAGCAGGTTTCAAAGAAAGCGAAGTCCTTATCATTCCACAAATGTGGTAAAACCATTCTCTTCTGACCTGCGGTCTTTTACGAAAGGCAGAGTCTAAGGTCATTTCCACCGCCATTTGTCAGCATGAGGCACAGGCAGGGACTATTTCTAGACTCACTCTTTCACTCATTTATATATGAGAGTGAGTATATATTTGAGCAATAAGATCCAAGCTCAAAATTAAATATGAATCAGGAATGCATTTACCCAGGAGTAACAAAAGATGAGGTTATAGCAGCCTACTTACATAAATAGAGATAACAGCAAATCTGGAGGTATGGTTGGGCTTAGACATTAAATTACACAGCAAATGGGAGAAAAAGCGGAAAAGAAGCAGTGCCAGTTGTCTGTTCCCTTTTACTAGGAAAGAAAAGAATCCTCAAAAATCTTCAGGTTGTCTTTCACTTAATTCACATTGCCCAGAACTGAGTCATGTGACCATCTTGGCTGTGGGGCCAGTTGCAAAATTAGGGGACAAGATTATCATAATTGGCTTAGATACCTTGATTCATTCTTTTCTCAGAGCTGGACAAGAAATCACCCTGAATAAAATCAGAGGGAGGGACTAGGTATTGGACAGACAAGTCTTGGTGGACGGCCCCTAATTGACCAGAATTGGGGAAGTGAATTCTGGGAGCCACAGGCCAATGAACTTGCTGATTTTTGAAGCTTTTTGGAAACAGTGATAAAACAGGAGGATTGTAAGTATTGCAGACTGTAAGCTCAAAGGGAGAAGGCATTGTGCTGTCTTGTTCAATGCTGTAGCTACAACAGGCTGCCTAACATAAAGCAGATGTTTTAGAAATATTTGCTGGTTAAATGAATAAACAGAAGGAGCCTGGAGAAAAGTAGATGATCAGAACAGCATGGCTCCAGTACGAATAAATTATACCAAACGATCTCTTTTAAAAGTTTTTAATAGAGTGATCACTATATTTCATCAGGGAATGGCATGAACACTTTTCCATTGGATTTTGGTAAGTCAGATGATGATGTCCTCACACTAGCTGAGAAATGCTCTTATACATTCACGGATCCATAGGAACTTGAACAAACCCACCCAAGTAAGTTTTGATCAACAAAACTGAATTAGTCCGGAGGGAAACCTGCTGAGCAGGGACTATTAAGAAGGCAGCATAAGTTATTGGCAAGAATATGGGGCGTAGTATGAGAAAGGCTTAGGTTTAAATCCCTTATCTGCTACTTTCTGTATATGGATGGTTTGGGTAATGTATGCAATTTCTCCAAGCCTTATTTCTCTTTTCTGCAAATTGAAGCCTTGTAGGATCAACATCATGCAGGATCATCACGAGGATGAGCCATGTTCAAATGACAGCAGGTATGCCACTACATAGGATGGCAGAAAAAAAGATTTAAAATTGGAAAATGGACAAAGCAAAATGCAATGTATACAGGGACAGTGATTCATTCTTCTTTCAGGCTTGGGCAAGAATCTGTTGCTGAACAAAATAAGAGGGAGGGTCTAGACAGAGCTAGATAGAATGTGGAGGTAGAATCCATCTAGGAGCTAGAGAAGGAAGAACTTCTGTGCTGGTACGGTGCGTGGGACCAGCTTTTTTATAGGATCTAAAGAGTTACTCCTTGTGAAGGCAGGAATCTGACATCTTGAAATGCCATCCTGAGAACAAAAGGCACCTAGTTTGGGCAATGGAAAGGCCGGGTTCCTGTACGTGCAGAATTTGTGGTGCTGGTGCTCTTCTCATTACTGACATTCCTAGTATGTGGACTCCTTTTTTTTCCCTCATCAGGCTGCCTGGAGGTTTATCCATTTTACTGATCTTCTCAAAGAACCAATTTGCAGTTTCAGTGATTTTCTTTATTATTTTTTCTGTTTTTAAAATTTTATTTTTATTGATCTCTGCCCTTTGTTCTTTCCTGGTTTTGTGTTTTGCTTACTTTGGGTTTAATTGCTCTTCTTCCTTAAGGCTGAAGCTGAGATCCATGATTGGGGACCTTTCTTCTTTTCTGATATAGGCGTTTTAGTGCTATGATACGTTGCGTTTTCATTATTGTTCTGTTTAACGTACTTTCTGATTTTTATTTTTATTTCTGTTTTACACCTTTTTTTTTTTTTATTAGAGACAGAGTCTCACTTTATCACCCTTGGTAGAGTGCTGTGGCATCACAGCTCACAGCAACCTCCAGCTCCTGGGCTTAGGCGATTCTCTTACCTCAGCCTCCAGAGAAGCCAGGACTACAGGTGTCGCCCTACACCATTTTTTTTAAAGTGTGTTAGTTTCCAAATATAGGAAAATAGCAAATAGGCTTTTCTAGGTACGTTTAAGTTAATGATTTCCAATTTTCATTGTGGTGAGAGTATATGCTTTATATGATTTGAATATTTAAATATTTATGTTTTGTATGATTTTAAATATTTGAATATTTAGTATTGACTTGTCTTAAGGCCCAGAATATGCTCTATTTTGGTATATGTTCTGGGTGTGCTTGAAAAGGAATGTGTATTCTTCTGTTACTAGGTAGTGTGTTCTGTGAATATCAATTAGGGTTAGTTGGTTGATAGCTCCAAACTTTGTATGTCCTTACTGATTTTTCCTTACTTGTTCCATCAGTTACAGAGAGAGGTATTGAAACTGCTCACTATGATTAAAGATTTTTATATTTCTTCCTGCAGTTCTGTCAGTTTTTTGTTACTGTACATATTTCTAAACTATTAGACACACGAAGGTTTAGAATTGTTTCATATTTTTAATAGACTGACCTCCTTATTGTTATGAAATGGTCCTCTATATTTCTGGTAATATTCTCTGTATTGAAATCTACTTCATCTGATATGAATACAGTGATCTATTTTTTTTATTAACATTTCCATGACATTTTGTCTTACAAGCTTTTACTTTTAACTTGTCTTTCAAGCGAGCTTTTGGTAGGTGGCAAGTAGTTGGTTATTGCTTCCCTGCCACTCCCCCCCCAATCTGAGAATCTCTATCTTTTAATTAGGTGATACTTACATGGTTGGGTTTAAGTCTACCATCTTGCTATGTATTTTCTCTTTATCCCATCCATTTTTTCCCTTTTTCCCTTATGTAATGCCTTCTTTTGGACTCACAGAGCATTTTTTTTTTTTTTTTTTTTGCAGTTTTTGGCTGGGGCCGGGTTTGAACCTGCTATCTCCGGTATACGGGGTTGGCGCCCTACTACTTTGAGCCATAGGCGCCACCCTCATAGAGCATTTTTTTAACTGATTGTACTTAATCTGCTTTATTGAAGCATTAACTGTAACTCTGCTGTACTTTAGAAATAAAAGTATATATTACAATTTACCTTCAAGGATATTATACCACCTACCACTTTATGCTTAGTCTAAGGAACTGACAACAAAGTACTTCTCCCGTCCTAAATGTTGTGCTGCTGTTATCATACATGTTATTTCTACATGTTGCAAACCTCACAAAATAGTGTTTTATTTTTGCATTAAGCAATTATCTTTTAATTAATTAATTTACAAGACAGAGTCTCACTTGGTCATCTTGGGTAGAGTGCTGTGGCATCATAGCTCATAGCAACCTGAAACTTTTGGGCATGTAAGCATTCATCTTCCCTCAGCTGCCCAAGAAGCTGGGATTACAGGTGCCCACCACAACATCTGGATACTTTTTCTACTTTTTTTTTTCAGTAAAGACAGGCTAAAAAAAATTTGTCTTGCTCAGACTGGTCTGGAACTCCTGAGCTCAAGCAATTCACCCGCCTTTGCCTCCCAGAGTGCTGGGATTACAGACATGAGCCACTGCAAGCCTGGCTAGTCAATTATCTTTTAAAAGGGATTTAAAAATAAGTAAAAAATTATTTACCTACATCTTTATGGTTTCTTTGCATAGATTAATATTTCTATAAGGTAGTTTTTTCTTTTTGCCTGAAGGACTTTAACATTTCTTATAGTGTGAGTCTGCCAGTGATGAAGTCTTTCAATGTGAATGTGTCAGAACTATCTTTTTCTTTTTATGAAATACATATTCATATATATATATATGTATATATAAAAGAACTCTCGATTCACAGTCTTTTCATTCAGTACTTTAAGATGCTATTCTAATATCTTCTGGTTTACATATTTATGATGAGAAGTCTGCTGTCATTCTTATTTTGTTCCTCTATATAGAAAGGCTTTTTTTTTTTTTCCTGTCTGTCAGCTTTTACATTTTTCTATTTATCACTGGTTTTAGGCATTTTGATTGTGATCTTCCTTGGTATGGCTTTCTTCATGTTTCCATTTAGTCTTCTGAGCTTTTTGTATTTGTGTGTTTATAGTTTTTATTAAAGTTTCCATAAATTATTTCTTCAAATGTATTTTTTCTGTCCACCTCATGCGTTCTCATCTTATACTTCAGCTTCTTTTCAGAGATTACAATTGCATGTATAACAAACTCACTGGTACTCTGTTCATTTTTATTTTCAGTCTTTTTTTTCCCATCAGTTTCATTTTGCTTAGTATGAAGTTTTCAAGTTCTTTACTTTTTTAAAGTAATATTTAATTTGCTGTTAATCGTATGTGTGTGTGCACATGTGTACATGTGTTAAATGTCTTAGACAAGAGTTTTATAATTGCTACATATTTGGTTTGTATTTTTAAAAAGATTTTCTCCATTTTTACTTAACATTCTCAATCTCTTTCTTCTATTTTTTGAACACATTATAGTTACAATTACTTTTTTACTGTTTTTGTCCTCTGATTTTATCATCTCTGTTGTTTTTATTAAATTTGATTGATTTCTATTGATTTGATTTTTTAAAATTTCTATTGATTGATTTTTTCCCCTTACATTCCTGTTTCTTTTTGCATGTCTGGTAATATTGATTGGATGCCAGACATTGTAAACTTTACCTTGATGAGTGCTGGATATTTTTAGTTTACTATAAATACTCTTGTGCTTTGTTCTGGGACCCTTTGTTCTTGGAAATGGTTTAATTGTTTTGGGGCTGGCTTTTAAGATTTGTTAGATAAGACCAAAGTAGCATTTGCCCTAGAGCTAATTTTGCCCTGGTACTGAAGCAAAACCATTTGAAACATGAATTATGAGGTTTTCCAGTCTGGGTACCATGATGAGACATTATTCCTGGTCCTGTATAATCATTGAGTACCTTTCTGCTCTACCTTGTGGGAACAGTAATAATTCCTGTGCAAGCTTTTGTTATTGTTTTTTTTCTTTTTCTTTTCTTTCTATATATGGTTCTTCCCTGGCCTTGGGTAGCTTACTCACACACATGAAGACTGGAATGAGATCTTCTGCAGATTTCCATAGCTCCTTCTTTCCCCGTGTAGCTCTCCTCTCTCTGGTATTCTACTCCCAGCTCTTGCTTCTTTGGCCTCCCTAGTCTCCCAGTTCTATGTCTTCAATCAGGGAGTCTAATTAGCTCTTCCTGGACTCTTCCTATTAGTACTGCAGCCTAGCGGCTCTTTCTAGGTAGTAAACCAAGGTAATCATAGAGCTCACTTCATTGAGTTTTACTCTCTTATGGACCACTGTCCAGCACTGCTATGTGATGTTCAATATAAAAGAGCCATTGTTTTATATTTGCTTATTTGTTTTTGTTTTTAGTTGTTTTAGGCAAGACAGTAAATTTAGTCCTTTGCTCCATCTTGGCTAGCTAGGTTAAATTACTATAAATTATTGTTGCTCTGTTGATAAAACAGATTGCAGAGGGTGTCACCTATCTCCAACACAATTCTCGTTAGGTAACCTGGAACAGCTGGCATTGTAATCCATAGCTTCTGCAATCAATGAGTGTTGCAGAATTGCCTACAAATGTACTGGAGGAAAGACAGGGGAATTTTCCCCTGTGGCTTACATTTTAAAACTCCTGCAATATGTGCTCTAGTTCATCTATTGTTACTTTCTCTTTACAGTGGTTTCAAACTCTAAGATTCTCTGTTTCTCTCTTCTGTTTTTTTTTTTCCCTAAGCAAGGGGTCAATAATCTGTAGAACTGGATTATTTCTAAAGGAGAGATCAATTGTGTTTTGGTATGGATTTATAAACAGAAGTAGAAAGTTCAAGAGAAGGAATTTTTTTTTTTTTATTGTTTCTTAGCTGCAACATGTATTTATGGAGTGCTTTCTGCAACAACATACTGTGGTGTTAACTAGGAGACTGAGACAAGTGACTGACATGATGAGGTATAATCTTATGGAAGACTGATAAAAATTGAGAAAGACCCAAGGTGTGTTACCATAGAAAATCTGAGAGATTTCAGAGGAGAGTGTGATTATCAAGGGCTAGAGAAATTAGGGAGGCTTAAAAGTAGTTTAGGAAAGCACTACAAAATTTTAGGCAGTGGTATAGAAGAATTAGGACAAGTACCCATGGCTTGTCTCAAGGCAATCAGAGAAGGGGCTCCTGCTGGAAGAGAGTGGGAATTGTAGAAGCCTCTCTGTGGAGGCTGTATATGGCTGGTGCAAGCATTTGGTCTACGAGGGAGTATGGATGTTTTTTGATTGGGGTGGACAAGCAGGAATATTTGTTCTGAATAGGGGGTTAAGATTAGTATGTGCAAGAGGAACAAGAACTGGTGGCAGAGCCTTGAAGGTAGAGGTTATGTCTTAGTCGTATTTGTATTCTCAGATCCTAATTCATACTTAATGCTTGTTGCTTGAGTGCACATAAAAGGTTATCTTTTTCTTTGTAAATTTCTAATATTCTTGATAACCACTGGCCTTGTCAATGGCATGATAAATATTGTGAAAGAACCTTTTCATGCCCTGTGTTGTTTTGTTTGAAGGGCAAGAAGTTGGCCAATTTTGACTTTCAAGCCCCCCCTTTTTAATTTTAATATTTTAGTTGTAAATTGGAAAATTATAGTTGTATATATTTAGTGGGTATAAATTGATGTTGTAATTTGTGAATACAATGTGGGATAATTAAGTGAAGCTAACTAACATATCCACCACTTCAAATACTTATTTCTTGTGTACACTTAGCTATTTTGAAATGCAAAATGTTATTATACAATACTCACCATGCTGTGCAATACACAGGTATGCACCAAATATATGTATACACATTTTAAGAAAGAAAACTATTAAATGTGAGTTAATACTCAACTCACATTTGACTTCTGTAATTACAAGAGATGCTCAAATGTGACTTGTATTTCATCATTTATGAGTATCACTGAGTATTAAGATTTTAAGGCCTTTTTTCCTTTTTTAAAATGTGGATACATTATTTTGGCATGTTCTGTATTTCAAAGAAAAAAACACCCTTATTCCTCAATTAAACCCAATTCCGGTCTAATTGAAGCTTTGTAATCTCTAAGCCTTATTCGCGTCTCTTTTCATTCCTCGTTTTCCTATTTAAAGGGCAGGAACTCAGGCATTGTTACAGAAATTATACAACACAGCCATTTGCAATCCCTGTTTCGTCCATCTGCAGAGATTGAATAAATTCTGCAGAGTTTTAAAAATCGAATACAACCACAGTCCATTCCCACACTCCCAACAGAGCCTGGCAGAGCTACAGGCTCCTTGACAACGTGAGTTCACACAAGGCAGACTGAGAACGCGCACACACGTGCACGCATCGCCCAGGCAGCGTAACCGTCCGTTCGGGCACTCACACACGACCCCTTAGCCCCGCACACACTCCCGTGCACACACTCCCGTGCACACACGCGGCCCGAGGTCACCAGGCCAGCCCCAGGCACCAGACCCCGAGCGGCTCCCGGCGGCCGTGACGTCACTCCGCGCGCCGCTGCGTCATCAGGCTGCGCCAGCGCCGCCGGCCGGGACTTGAAGTGCCGGCAGCTGCCGCAGCCGAAGCCGGAGCGGTGGGGTGCGAACTGCCGGGGTGGGTACGGGCTGCGGGAGGCTGCTCCGGCCGGGGGCGCCGGGACAGGTGCGTGGACCTGGCACGACTTCTGCAAGTTGCCTGGGCCATCGTGTTCCTCTTTCCCTCTCTCCCGAGCTCCGGGGTTGGCCCGAGAAATGGGCCGGGCTCGTGCAGGGGTCGGGGCTGGATTGTTCTCTGGGGGGGAGATGAGGCAACCACGTGGGTTCCTCCGGAGAGGAGGGAGTCCTGACCGACCCCGTCCTCTGAGCACTCGAGGGGGCGGAGGCGCTGCTAGCCAGCCCGCCCGGGGCCGGGGAGCATCGGGGCAGCCGGTGTGCTCTGAGAGCAGCCGGTGCTGGGGATAATCCAGTGACAGCAGCCACCATTGATAGGACTGAGCCTTCACCATGTGTCACGCATTGTGCTAGACTCCTTATGGTAGAAACCCAGAACTATCATGTTATGCCCGTTTTCAGATGCGGGAACTGTACAACTTTTCTAGCTGTGAAAAGACAGTGGAGGATTTAAACCTCAAAGCTGGCCGTTCTGCCTCCGTCCCTTCCACAGTCTGCTGTCCTCAATCGGGGTTGCTAGGTGTCAACGGGGAATTTTTTTTTTTTTTTTTTTTTTAAACGCTTCTTGACCTTGGGCAAACTCTGGGGAGGGAGGAAGAGCAAAACGTGGACTTCGTATTGGCATAGAGATCTCTTTTTCCGAGTCTCATCCCTTCATCGCTTCCTTTTCTCAGGTGGCAGCGGGTTCCCCCTGTTGTATGGACATTCTGCCCCTGAAACTGACAGCTGAGCACTGAAGTTTTGTAACAGAAGACCTGTCATCCCAGGTGCACTGGTTTTCCCTTCTCTCCTCTGGCCTTTAATGTTACATTGTTACTTATGTAAAATGGTTAAGGACATAATGTAGTTAGGCAGGGGCTGGCAGTTATGGCAGCAAACCCGTATGGGGATTGTAAAGAAATTGAAATATACCCTCCAAGGAACATTGTAAATTTGGACATGACCTTTCAGAATTTATGTAAAGGAATAATTTAAGGCCAAGTGAGAAATAGCCAAAAGCGAAATAATTTGAGACTGGAGAGTATGTGAGAAAGTTTTTATATTTTAGGTTAATATCTCTTATGGATATCCACTCTTATTTTCTCTTAGAGTAGAAAAAGCCTTTTTGAAAAAAATGAAAACTTAACAGATATTTCAAAGTAGTGTACTTTTCTTTTAGAGCTTTGTAGATGTATTTCAACTGCAAAATTATTTCTTTTAGAGCATCACAAGGAACTTAAGAGCTTTGTTGTGTTTAAGTGTGAAACTTTAGCGGTACCCTAATTGCCTTTATCCATTTTACACTGAATAAGTATATATGAGCAAAAAATTCTCAGTATATAAAGTTATCTACATGTATGCATCCATATAGCATATATTTAATTAAATAAATGCATTCCTTTATTTTCTCAGGAGCTGTTCAAGTATAAATATTAACAAAAACACCTCAAATAAGCTGTTATTTACACCTGCATACAATGACTATTCATAGCTGTTTTGTTTGGAAGGTCTAAGAATACAAATGTTATATCCTTATAAATTCATGAAATCTTAGGGGCGGTCCCTGTGGCTCAGTGAGTAGGGCGCCAGCCCCATATACTGAGGTTGGTGGGTTCAAACCCAGCCCCGGTCAAACTGCAACCAAAAAATATCCGGGATTTGTGGTGGGCACCTGTAGTAGTTCCAGCTGCTCAGGAGGCTGAAGCAAAAGAGTCGTGTAAGCCCAAGAGCTAGAGGTTGCTGTGAGTCCTGTGATGTCATGGCACTCTACGGAGGGCGTAGGTCGGTAAAGTGAGACTCTGTCTCTACCGGAAAAAAAAAAAAAAAAAATGTTAGGACGCAATTTTTTTTTTTTTTTTTGCAGTTTTGGCCAGGGCTGGGTTTGAACCTACCACTCCAGCAAATGGGGCTGGCGCCCTACTCCTTTGAGCCACAGGCGCTGCCTGCAAATGTTGTTTTTTTAACTTTTTTTTCATCAAGGCACTCTGAGTTCACTTAAACACTTCAAAGCCCATTTTAACACTGTGACTTAACATGATAGAAGTCTGCCAGTTGTTCCTATGATATCCTATTATAGGGGAAAATAATGTTGAAGTCAGAATTTTGAGTTTTTTGTATTTACTCTCTGGATTCCTTGTGAACTGAAATGGTATATATATTTTTTATAGCATATGATTTGGGAGTTATACATTGTGACATGGACGAATCTGCACTGACCCTTGGCACAATAGATGTTTCTTATCTGCCAAATTCATCAGAATACAGTGTTGGTCGATGTAAACACACAAGTGAGGAATGGGTAAGTTTAAGATAAGCATTAAAAGCATTCTACCTAAAAATCTTCATTTCAGTGTTATGAAGGTGGCAATGCTGGCAGTAGTATAATACCAAATAGAGATTAATAGCTACAGAAACTGCCCCTTTTAAAAGTTATGCTTTACTTTATGGCATTATTTTAATTGGGAAGAAAAAATTGGGTAGAAAATTTACGTACAGTAACTATGTTAAAAAGTACATTTTTTTTTTTTTTTTTTCAGTTTTGGCCAGGGTTGGGTTTGAACCCGCCATCCCTGGTATATGGGGCCAGCGCCCTACTCCTTGAGCCACAGGCGCCACCCAAAAGTAAAAATGTTTTTGTAGAGGAAAAAATCCTAGCAGTTCTTTTGGGTGGTACAAGTTTTTATTTTTCCCCCTTGGTAAATACTTCCCATAAGTTATATTTAAAAAACATGAAATGGAAAAAACTTAAAAAAAATTAAAGATAAGAATTTATAGTATAAATTCACTCCAAAGAGCATGCATTTTCCTGTGTTTTCCCTATTTCAACATAGCATGGCATGTTTTAAATGTTATCTCAAACACTATCTGCTTTATGTAAAAATGGCATTTTTGCATTTAGTTTTGAGAAAGTTATATCTGGGAAGTCTGAGCAATTGATGAGCTCAAAGTTAAAAAAATTTTAGAACAGAAGAGCAGGACTTGATCTTGCTTAAACAGTCTAGCCATAATTTATGATAAGATGAAGGAATGTTATATGAGTTTACCTTGTTTTTATTTAAAGTAAATATTTTGGCCAGGGTGGCTCATACCTATAATCCTAGCACTCTAAAAGGCCAAGGTGTGAAGATCACTGAGGCCGGGAGTTTGAGACAAGTCTGAGTAAGAACTAGACCCCGTCTCTACCAAAAACAGAAAAAATTAACTGGGCATTGTGGCATGGATCTGTAATCTCCTACTGGATGGGCTTAGGTAGGAGGTTCGCTGGAGCCCAGTGAGCTATGACATCACTGTACTCTACCCTGGGTAATAGAGGGAGACTGTCTCCAAAACAGAAAAAATTTTCTTAGCTATAGTGTAACAACTTGTAACAACTTGCTCACTATATAAAGTCCGTATAGGCTCGGTGCCTGTAGTTCAGTGGCTAGGGTGCCAGCAGCTAGGGTGCCAGCCAAACAACAATGACAACTACAACAAAAAAATAGCCGGGTGTTGTGATGGCTACCTGTAGTCCCAGCTACTTGGGAGTCTGAGGCAAGAGAATCGCTTAAGCTTAAGAGTTTGAGGTTGCTATGAGCTGTGACGCCATGGCATTGACTGAGGGAGACATAGTGAGACTCCGTCTCATTAAAAAAAAAAAATAAGGCCTCTATATACTATTGTGAAAATGTGTGATTTAAAAGGTAGTAAGATTAACTGTTAGCATAAGGATCCAGGAGTCTGAACTTAATCCCTTCTCTGTCAGAAGTCCATTTGATCTTTAACCTTCTTCAACTTAGTATGTAAACCTTTGAAAACTACCTTGAGTATGTAGCGATCATTATTTTAGTAGCTATTACTATTCTTAGGTCCTCAACTTTTGCTTATGTGCCCAGCTTTTTTCTAGGTATTGACCATGGAGGGAGTTCTTAAAGGACAATCACTGTCTGAGATACATGCGGGTATACTTCCAAAAGAAAAATATCCCATAGGTTTCTCTTCTATCGGAAATATTTTAGTTTTAGAGGTCTAGTGAACAAGTATAATTTTCTTGCCATTTAGACACTATTTTTTCCTTAACATTTGTTAGGGTGAGCATGGGTTTAGACCTACTGTCTTCAGATCTGCCACTTTGAAATGGAAAGAAAGCCTAATGAGCAGGAAGAGGCCATTTGTTGGAAGATGCTGTTATTCCTGCACTCCCCAGAGCTGGGTAAGAAAATTATTGCTTGTTGATCTTAATAAACAGCAAAGTATGTGAGTCAAATTTCCAACTTTGTGTGAAGTTGTAGTATGTTGTCCCCCCACCTCCCCCGCCATGTAGCTGGTAGTCTTGATGGACTTTATTCACTTTTAGAACTGAACCAAATGTTCCAAATAAAGATGTCAACTCGATTTTTCTTTTCATTCATTTATTTCGTAAATATTGGTCCTGTAATTGATACTAGGTAATATGCTAGCTCTTTTGTAGTTTTAATGTGACTTTAGGGTGAGAATAGATCTTACTTTTGGTTAACTCTTCCATAGAGTTGGTGGGAACCTTCATGTAACTTCTGGGTGTTGAACTTTGGCACTTCACATTAAAGTGCTAGCAAAATGGGAAAGAGAAATAATAGGTTAGGATAAGAAATTAAAGTGTGACTTTACTCTTAGTTTTTGCTAACTTTCTATTTCTGGGGAGCACCTGTTGACTTTGTGATAGTGAAGGATGGTCACTGCAATGTCAGGATGAACATTTAAGAAAGGGCATGTGTGGCACGAGTTAGCTCAGGGAGATGGAATTTCTAAGGCGGTGGATTTACCTTTTAAAAGGCATATCTGGATGTTATATTCTCTGAGATGGGCTAGTTACTCGGATGTAGAAATTCTTCCACTTAAGTGCCTGCCATTTATGGAGGCTGCTTGTAACCTGAATGAATAGCTGTGCTGTGCTCATTTTCTACTCAGGGCTCAGGGTTGGCTTGGCAGGAAGTAGAATTTGAGTCTGTTATAAAAGGATTTTTTTTTTTCTTAATGTGGGAGAGATTGGTGTAGAATCTAAGCAGTCTACAAAATTCTAATTTTGAATGTTTATTCAAAACAAACCTTAACTACAATGTTTTCTTAACTCAGAGGAGAGATAGGAAATTATGTGGTGATGGGGATGGTTTAGAGTGGGGATAGATTAGAGTAACAGGTAATTGATTTTTGCCAAAATATAGTCCCTTCTGCAGCTGAACTTGATCGTGAATTTTTTTCCATGGCATTTTCATTTAAAATAATTTGTTTAGACTGGGCATGGTGCTCACACCTGTAACCCCAGCACTTTGGGAGGCTGAGGCTGGAAGACCACTTGAGGCCAGGAATTTGAGAGCAGCCTAAGCAACATAGTGAGACCCTGTTACTACCAAAAACAAAAATCATTTTAAAATATCTTTATGGTAATTTTTTGATATTTGTTATATTGTTTCTCTAAAATCCTATTTTCCTTTTCTCTAAGATTTAAGTATTTTTACATATTTTTTGAGGGTATGTTTTTATCCAGCATGCACCTGTGGAACAGTTACCCTTTTGCCCACATGGATAAAGTTATAGATTTTCTCTTTTCAGCAGAGCTGTTTCTGGATTATTTTTCAAGATCACCTGAAAAGAGACTAACCTGTACGTTTTCTCATTAAGTGGACAGTTATTTTAGGAGAATAGAAGACTGTTCTTTGGAGCAAGATCTGAGATTGACTCCTAAGCCCCTGCCACCCTCAGTTTTACCTCCTATAAAATGGGAGTAATAATTCTCATGCATCAGGATTATTGGAAGATTTAGTGATCTAACGTCAGTTGCTTGGTACTTAGCATAATCTTTTTGCATTTTGGGAATACTGAAATCTCTGATATTCCCTGTAGTTTCAGCCCTTTCATCATGGAGGTGAGGAGTGGGACAGGAAGGGGAGAGCCACTACTCCTTTGACTTAAGGTTTTAGGAATTAATTGTGAGTTTATGGTTTTCTTTGAAGGCTGCAAAGTACTTTGCAATGAAAAATAATCCTTCATCACTTAGATTTTGAAGCAATTTCTATCTTTATGCTTGGATTTTCAGAGTCATTAAGAACTAGTAATGGGAGCTCTTCACCATCAGTCTACTTGTGTATTTATGTCTACATTTACTTTGTTTTCTACAGGATAAATTTTTCAACCCCAGTATCCCGTCTTTGGGTTTGCGAAATGTTATTTATATCAATGAAACTCACACAAGGTAAAAAGAAATTTCTTTTGCTTCTAATCTCAAAAAGAAAATACCATAATCATCAATTAACACACTGTAAGATGAATTTCTTTATGTTTTTGACAGTTAATAGAATACAAATTTTGGACATAAGAGGTTTTATTTAAAAATTGAAAGTTGTATAGGCAGTAGAGAGGCCAATTAACTGTTAACCATGCCTGTTGTTATAAATATTTTCATGGGAGTATAGATGTCACTTGTAGTGTTCTTTGATTCAATTCATGTATTGATTTTTGCATATGAAGTGTGCTACAATCTGGGACATATTTGTCTGAGGGGACATGTATGTTTGAATGATTTATGATTTATTTTGACTATTTTATACTTTTAAAAAAAGTATACGTGATTAAAATCTGCCTAAATCTGTAGGGTATTAGAAGGTATTTTTCTCTACTGAGCAAATATGCTTTGATTTATTATTCACCTAGGACTTTTCATAGAATTATTTCAAATTCCAGGCATTTGGGGATGGGCTAGTGGTACCAGAGTGGGAGAAAAGAACCTTTGTTTTATTTGAATCTAGGCTAGAGGGCAAGGAAGGAGGGTTGGAAGCTGTGAGGCAGGAGACGCAGTAGCCAAAATGCTGCCAGTCCTTGTAATTTGAACAGTAGGTTCCTGAACAGCAGGTAGGTTCAATTGATAAGAAATACTTGAAATTCTATGAAAAACTGATACAAGAAGTCAAATACTTATAGTTAAAACTTTTTCGATGTTACTTTTCACAATTTGACGATGAGATTACATATGAGAATGATAACACTCGCATATATGGTAAATCTTTAAAAAAAAAGAACTAACGTCAAAGACGTAGGACATATTTTTCCCTTTCCTAGGCTACTGTTCTCTGTCCTCAATTTAAAAAAGAGAAGAGAGGCTCTGGTCCATTGTTTTTTATTTCTTTTTCCCCCTTTCTATGTTTTCTTTTCTTGGTTGATATGATTAAGATCCTAAGGAAAGGACTCTCCTAGAGTCTCTTCTTCTTTGTGTAAGTGAGTGTTTGATGTGTGAAGCCAACAGGAGTGCTGTTGCTCTCGGTTAGACGCAGTGAGGGAAGTGGCGTTCGCTGTACTGACCGGCCAGTGTGGAGCTGCCTGTGATGTGCGCTGCCTGTGCACCTGTTTAGCCCTTTCATATGTGAAGCGAAGCCTGAACGTTTCTACACACACATAAAAACAAAGCTTTCAGAAGGGGATTTCATAGCAAACTTGGAGTTTATACGTTCCAGTAATACTTCTGAAAATGTTTGCTTAAGGAAGAACTTAGAATTAACACTGAACATCTTGGGCCACATTTTCAGAGGATTGAGATTAAGGAGAAGACGAAAAAGAGAATGGCAGGAAGGAGAGATGAAGGAACAGGAGATTCATACACAGGTCTCACTGAAATTACTTGTCCCCAGTTGATGGCTTTTTGGATCTTTTCAGAGTTAATAGACTTTTTAATTTGAAATCTGTTACTGCCTATGCTGTGAATCATTGTGGAGGAAATGGTAACACAGCCGTTATGTAATCATTACAAATGGTTTCAAATCATGACGTAATGAAGGTTTTGTGGCATTCTTGCCACGTATTCTGAGCACCATCTCTCCATCATCTGGACACCACATGGTCACTGTCACTGACAGGAATGTGTCCTATCCCTTAGGTGTGTCAAAAGTATGAAGAGAAAATCCTGCTGGTCCTAGAAGCCCAGAGCACAAATATTCTGATCACAGCCCAGTTGCGCTCGGCTTCCTTCAGATGATCAATTAGAGAGTGATGATTGTCTTGGGAGAAAAACTATCATAATAAAATACTTAGCCTTTGATGATAGGAAAATTCTCAGTTTTATCTTTTTATAGCCCACTGCTATAACTATAAGCTATCCATGTGTCTGTCTGTCTATCTGTGTATCTGTCTTATGTATAACATGCTACATATTTGCCTTTTAAGTGATATTAATAAAGTCAGTTGTCTTGTTTCTTTTGTTTTTGTAGTAGGGCTGTTATTTAGCACAGTTAACATTATTCAGCAAATTCAAAACAACAAAATTTAAAACAAAAAATGTTTTGATTTTAGCTAAGAATACATGAAAGGAATTATGAATAAAATTGGCCGCATAGCATCCTCTACTAGTAAGGAGAATTTCCTATAGAAAACCCCTAAATCTCAGGAATAGATGCCATTAAGCTTTGTTTTTGTGGGTAGAATATCAGTGTATATTTAAACAACTTGATTTAGGTGTGCCTAGGGTCCTTCTCTGCTGACTCATTTTCACATTGCAGGCACCGGGGATGGCTTGCAAGACGACTTTCCTACGTTCTTTTTGTTCAAGAGCGAGATGTCCATAAGGGCATGTTTGCCACCAATGTGGCTGAAAATGTGCTGAAAAGCAGTAGGTGAGGACTGGGCACTGGTGTGAAGGTGGGCAGAGGCAGGGGTGGGCTGTGGGTGTGAGAGGGGAAAGTAATTCCCTTTAGTAACTTTTTAGTTGCTCTGGGACTCTGTCTCAATAAGTGTTAGTGTTTCCACACACCAAATGTTAAGCTCCAAAGGAAACCCAGGAAAGGCAGGAGAACAGACAGTTTTGGTGAACTGTGCCACATCCGAATAGCAGTCTTATTTTATGGATTAATAATTGAATGGGTTTCTAAAACAGGAGAGGCAAGTGGGAATTCAGAGATGCATGTATTTCCAGAGTTCTCTGTTATGTTTTCTCTAACAGGAATGGTAGAATGAATGAACTAGTAGTTGATAATGGAGATATGACAATCATGTTAATTATTTGTGAAAATATTCCTGGCCCATAAGTCAAGTAGAAGATTTATAAAACTCGATTAAACTTTTCCTTTAACTTCATTGCGTATTGCTCTGTGCTGTGCTGTTTTAATCTTCAACTGTGCCTTTTAAAAATTACTAGTTTGATTTGAAAAAAAAAAATTTTATGTCTCTCTTTGATCCCTTCTGGAGAGTTTTATATATAATTCTACTAATGGGGTCACAATAAAATCAATAGTAAATTAGGTCTTCAAAAAAAGGAAAACCACCCATTGCTTTGGCAGTGGGTTTTCGGATACCGCTGCGCTGCATGCCTAAAGGGATAACCTTTCTTTTTCTTTCTTCTGCTGTGGTGCGACTTTGTGTCCCTCACAGCGTAACTGAAACATTAAAGTTACATAATTGTCACCCCAAGAATTTGAATTAAGTTCTTAAGTCTGCTGTCCAGATTTCTCAGAGATTCATTGATTTAATGTTTACTTGATAGCTAGAAAGAGCACTTTTAACTTTAGCTTATTCTCTCTTATTGCCACATATTAAAGAGAATTTTGTTTGGTATTTGTAGCTGTGTTTGGAAAATACTGAACATAGACTGTAGCACAGAGTTAGTTACATTGTCTGTTTTTACCTTTTCCCCCTAGTGTACAAGAGGCAATTGAACAGGTGGCTGCTGAATTAAATCCTGACGGTTCTACCCAGCAGCAATCAAAAGCCATCAATAAAGTGAAAAAGAAAGCCAAAAGGATCCTTCAAGAAATGGTTGCCACTGTCTCACCATCAATGATCAGGTATTAAGAGGCGAGGCATAAAGCTTTCAATAAGAGTCATTCTGATTTGAGCAAATAGGACCAAGTCACTGGATTTTTCTTTCCTAACACAGTGCTCTTTGTCCAGAATATGTTTTAATATATCCTGATGTAAACTTAACTATTCCTTATCTTCTTATTCAACTTCTATGTGAAGTAGCGATGTGGTAGGCTTGAAGGTGCCTCATGTCTGCTAATTGATAGCAGCCAGTGTACTACTGTTGACAACATCTGCTTCTCCTAGACCAGTCGTGAATTAAGTTTCATAGATCTGTGTCCTAAGGGAGAGGTTTGTGTGCATTAGAAGGATTGCTCTGTTCACTACTCAGGTGCCTTGGTCATTCACCTCTGCAGTATAAAGTGTTACAGCATGAAATGTGATTTTAGTCCATAATGGATACTTCTGTAAGTAGCACGTATGTTAGCATAAAGTTCTCCGATTCTGCAGTTCAGATACACATGAGTACGCTAGCGCCATGTGCACACAAAGTGATTTATAAGTGCTCGTAGGTCGTTCAGAAACTTACGTAGACAAAAGCCAACTCTCTCTCTCTAATATACGCATGCATATTAAAAGTGTTTTGTTTTTAATTTCAGACTGACTGGGTGGGTGCTGCTAAAACTGTTCAACAGCTTCTTTTGGAACATTCAGATTCACAAGGGTCAACTTGAGATGGTTAAAGCTGCAACCGAGGCAAGAATTTCTGTGAATTTATCCTTCCCTTTTTCTCATATTTGCAGAGTGATTTTGTAGGTTTTTTAGGGACATGTTCTCTTGTATCTTGATGTACATTTCAACCCATGTGGGAGGTTTCTGCAATGACTGGGCCCCTGTGTATCTGGGGAGGAGAAGTGGAGCAAAGGCAGACCTGCCGGCAGTGAGCGAGCAGCATTCCTTTTGCAAGTGACCTGCAGTGCCCCTGAAACTCTGGTAGAGCGACCTTCGCCTATAGATGAGGAAATAAAGCCACTGATAGAGAACTGAATTATCTGATTGCAGACAAGAAATAACCTGCACCTGATTTCAAACCAAGTGAAGTCTAACTCTAAAACCTGTGTTCTTTTTACATGAGAAGGACTGCCTTGAGGAAGGGGTGTGTGTGTGTGTGTGTGTGTGTGTGTGTGTGTGTGTATATGCAACTTTTGATTATCTTTTTCTCCCAACTCATTTCTGTTGTTACAGTTGTTTTTAGCTTTGTAAGTGTTAAATTAAAAGAACTTTATATTATTGGGAAAAATATATATATATAAAAATATATATACATATGTATTTTTTGAGACAGAGTTTCATTTTGTCACCCTCGGTAGAGTGCCATGGCATCACAGCTCACAGCAACCTCCAACTCTCTAATTCCTGGGCTTAGGCAATTGTCTTGCCTCAGCCTTCTGAGTAGCTGGGACTATAGATGCCTGCCACAAGGCCTGGCTATTTTTTTCTGGCAGTTTGGCCAGGGCCGGGTTTGAACCTGCCACCCTCGGTATATGGGGCCGGTGTCCTACCCACTAAGCCATAGTTGCTGCCCTATTGGAAAATATTTTTTAAAGAGTGAGTTGCTGATTAGCAGTGTTTGACTAACCAAACATGCAGTTGCAAAGTTCAATTCAACTTTACATTTGAATTTTAAATTTGTCATTTTTCTCTTTATTAGACGAATTTGCCACTTATATTTCTGCCGGTTCATAGATCCCATATTGACTATCTGCTGCTCACTTTCATTCTCTTCTGCCACAACATCAAAGCGCCATATATCGCCTCAGGCAATAACCTCAACATTCCAATCTTCAGGTAAGATCAGCTTATCCTGACATTTAAGGTATTAAAAAGATTATGTTTTGAATATTTGTTTTTTTATTATACCTTTTGATATATGTAATTGTAAAAATGACATTAGCCTTTTTTATTATAAAAGTAATACATGTTTATTGTTTGAAATTTGGAAAGTGCAAATATAGCAATAAGACTATTAATATTATTAATGTATTTTTATAAGATACTTGGTGAGGTATGACTACCTAGACTTTATGGGCAGTACTTGTCAAATGAATAATAGGCAACTAGAAAGGCAGACTAGCAGATGATCTTCCCAGGAGCGGCAGAAAGGAGTTGTATGTGTGAGGGAGTGAGGCCCCTGGGCACAGTGGTGGTGTTGCGGCATACAGGGACATGTGAATAACCATTCCTGGGACTTTGGTTTTTTTTTTTTTTTTTTTTTTTTTGTGACAGAGTCTCTTACTATGTCACCCTCGGTAGAGTGCTGTGGCATCACAGCTCACAGCAACCTCAAACTCTTGGGCTTATGTGATTTCTCTTGTCTCAGCCTCCCAAGTAGCTGGGACTACCAGTGCCCGCCACAATGCCTGGCTATTTTTTTGTTGCAGTTGTCATTGTTGATTTTAGCTGTCCCAGCCTGGGTTTGACCCTGCCAGCCTCGGTGTATGTGGCTGACACCCTACCCACTGAGCTACAGGTGCCACCCCGTATCTGTTACTTTGACCTTATAGTACAAGAGCTAGAACCATGGAAAGAGTATAATGCGAAGTGAAAGGTATTTTTTTTAGAGGTTTTCAGGGGAATGCAGTGCATTCAAAGAGAGGAAACAGTACGTGCAAATGCAGAGAGATTGAAGAGCATATGGTGGGCAGTTAGCTGATGTTAGAATGTAGGATGCATTAGGAAGGATCAGAGGCTGAATCTGGGAGCTGCATAGATAGTGAGAGTTAGACCAGAACAATTTCTAGGCTGGGAGTTTACAATGTATTCTGTACTTGAGAAATGACATCTTTGGATTTGTATTATGAAAGGTTATTCTGGATTAGGAAGAGTTAGGTCAATTCTGATTCTATTACAGTAGTTCAGGCAAAAGACAATGAAGGCTTAAATTAAAAGTGTAGTAGTGCTTTTGGAGAAGAGGGCATAACTTTGAAAAATGTCTAGTAGGCTGAATTTATAAGACCCAGTGCTGATTAAACTTGGTAGCGCTTAACAGAGTGGGAGGTGGGAGGAAGACTTACAGGAGGAAGACCCAGCTGGGTAGATGGTGGAGCTGATCAGGAACAAGGAGTTGGTGGGGAGGAGGTTGAGTCGCTTTGGGAAGCTGAAGTTGAAAACTTCAGAGCAAAAGCATCTCTAAGGTCAGCTCTGTGAGTAGATAGGAGGATGGAATTGGAAAGAGACTGGAAGGGAATTGGGCTGGTAGCTTGTTCAGAGAAAGTCTCACAAAGTGGTACTCGCCATCTTCGTGTGCTGTGAAGTGTCATCATCAGCCTCATGATCTCTTTTTGTTGTTGTTGTTGTTGCAGTTTTTGGCAGGGCTGAGTTTGAACCCACCACCTGTGGCATATGGGGCCCGTGCCCTGCTTCTTTGAGCCACAGGTGCTGCCCAGCCACATGATCTCTTTTTGCAGAATTCTGTAGCTAACTAGACTCACCTGGCCAATTGAAGAGAAGCACTCATTCAAGTGGTCAGTGATATTCACCCAGCTGAGCCATGCTTTTCCCGGCTTTAGAATGTCTGTGTTCACTCTAGAGATCACGGGACCTGGGGAGCTGAATTAGAAAGTCATCAGAAAGTTCTTGGTGAATATATGGACTTAGAGGGGGGAGGACTATTCCACTGGGGATCTAGAGAAAACTTGTCTTTCTTGTAAACAGAATACTTTGCATTTCTTTTAATAAGAATAACTCACGTAGTCATTCCTTCTATGTGTGGTGCTCAACTCAGGTCTCTTGGAAGTGCTTACCACACACTGATAATTTCTCACACTCCAGCTTTCCTTTTCCTGAGCTCTATGTCAGTCATTGCATAGACCTTCCCTTCAGACAGCTGACTCTAGATAACCTCATTCATCTGCAGCTTTCTTTTGTTACATGCCAGCCTACGCATTTGTGTGCTACTTTTCAGGCGTGTTGTTTTTGCAGACAGTTCATCTCACTCATTATGAATTTTTTCTGCAGAGTTTTACTCTCAGAGAGTTGCATTAAGCTTTGGTAACATCTTAAATGGCCTCCTTGTAGTGACTAGAGCAGACGTCCTCAAACTTTTTACACAGGGGGCCAATTCACTGTCCCTCAGACCATTGGAGGGCTGGACTATAGTTTAAAAAAAAACAAAAAACTATGAACAAATTCCTATGCACACTGCACATATCTCATTTTAAAGTAAAAAACAAAACAGGAACAAATACAATTCACACCGCTTCATGTGGCCCATGGGCTGCAGTTTGAGGATGCCTAGACTAGAGGATACCAACAATGTATATTGGTATCACTGTTTGAAAAGAATACAAAGAGATTGTGAGTTTGGAAAAGTCAATTTAGAAAATTTCAACGTCATATCGCAATTCATTAGTGTTGTAGAAAGAAACATGAGATTGGAAAAAGAATTGTTTTATATATGTGTGAATGTAGGAGATTTTTGTTTTGTGTTTTGGAAAGATGATTTTGGTTGGTTTCAGTTGGATAAAATTACCTTTCTCTCGTAGGGACTCTCTTTATGCAATAGTTATTCAAGAAAATTTCTGCTAAGGAGCTTTAGTTATTTCACATTCGTTTTGCAGTAAACATGCCATGGGCAAATTTCAGGATGTCTAAAGTTCAGTATCTAGAGACCCTAGGCAGAGTTTTAAAATTTAAAAGTTCTATAATCCTTTTAAAATCAATGCTATCACTTTTACAGGGTATAGATCATGAATTCTTCTTTTGGCTTAGAACAGATGTAATAGTGCTTCATTATACACAGTGATCTTCCAAAGGCTGATGAATAATGGAAGTGATTAAAACACATCAATAACATGGAAAACGAAAAAAAAATGCTTGCATTTTCATTGTCAGTAGTTCAGATAGTTCTTGTGGCTTATATCCAGTTGGCAAGTGTCTTAAAATAACTTGGAATTTGAATATTCTTTTTACATTTTTCTTTGTAAATAATTTATGCATTCTTGACTTTATAGTACCTTGATCCATAAGCTTGGGGGCTTTTTCATACGACGGAGGCTTGATGAAACACCAGATGGACGGAAAGATATTCTCTATAGAGCTTTGCTGAATGGGGTATGTGTGTCTCTAATTATCCTTAAAGCCATTATGTTAGTTATCACAGTGGAAAGAAAAAGATACTCGATTGAGTTGACATTTTTTAAAAAGCTGCTATCTGAGTGATTATTGCTTGGGGAGGAATTTGGTGGTTATTCTTTATCATCAAAGTACAGCTCTGGAGGAGCTGATTTGCTATTGGTGTGAATAAAATATTTTGTCAGTAGTCAAGTTATAGATTTTTGTTTTGCTTCTTAAGATATAATTTTTCTAAGCTCATTCTAAGTTGGGTGGTCTTGAATTCATGTGCTCCTTTCTCCTCGTATCCCAGCATATAGTTGAACTACTTCGACAGCAGCAGTTTTTGGAGATTTTCCTGGAAGGCACACGCTCTAGGAGTGGAAAAACCTCCTGTGCTCGGGCGGGCCTGTTGTCGGTTGTGGTGGACACCCTGTCTTCCAACACCATCCCTGACATCCTGGTGATACCTGTTGGAATCTCCTATGATCGGATTATCGAAGGTCACTACAACGGTGAACAACTGGTAAGGAAGCCGCCTGCACAGAGCTTGTCTTCACTATTCAAGACTTGCTTTGTGCCATAACTTTTAGAATTCAGGTTTGCTTTTAGAGTTAACTAAGAATATTTATTTATACTCCCTAATTTTATTTTTTTAATTTCAGGTTAATGTGAAGGTACAGCCACCCAGTTCACATATTTGAATTTGTTAGGTAGAGTCCCTTTTAGTTGTGTCCTGCACCCAGAAGGTGTGCTATATATACATCCTGACATTGTGCCCAGGAAGTGGGTATATTCCCTAATATTAAAGCACTGCGTGAAACACTGTTGGGAGTACAAAGTGAGTAGCTTTCATCTTCTGTGTCAACTTGATTAGTAGTGCACACACATTCCTTATCTAATATAATTTCCATTTTTATTTTCCACTGGAAAAATAGAAAATATATGATTAGATGTATTAGCACAGACCTTGGTCATGGGGTTGGGAAATTACAGAACACTTGCCCTGAATTGCCATCTCTATGTCTGTGATTGGTTCTCTCAAGGGTTTACTGCTAATGTGCAGATTTTAAGTTAAGTCCAAAGAATGGGTACAAATTGCAGACAACGACAAATTAATTTGAGAAGTAGCAGTAATTTTTTCAGAGAACTTTTATCCAAGAGTATTTCCTACAAAAGAGTGCATAAATCATAAGCATGCCACTTGAATTATCGCAAAATGAACATACCCACCCAAGTAACTGGTACTCAAATCAAGGAATCACTTTACCAGGACCCTAGAAATTCCCTTTGGTCTGCCCTGCCACTGTCCTCTGAAAGACAACCACTTTTCTTGACTTTTTACAGAATAGATTAGCTTTGCCTGTTTTTGAACCGTATATAGTGGGATAATATAGTATGAGATCTTTTCACATCTGGTTTTCTTTGCTCAGCAGTGGTTTGCAAGATTATCCATGTCGTTAGATGTAGTTCAGTTCATTCATTCTCATGGCTGTGTAGCATTCTAGTATGTGAATATACCACAGTTTATTCTACTGTCAAAAAAAGTTTGGGTCTGGTCATTCTTATACACTTCTCTTGACAGCTATATGTATTCATTTTGTTGGGTATTTCCCAAGGAGTGGAACTGATGGGTCATAAAGAAAATGTATGTTCAGCTTTAGTAGATACTGCCAAACCCTTTATCAGAATGATTTTACCAACCTACCACTCCTATCAGCAGTCTGAGAGTTCCAGAGGAATTTAGTTTTGTTCTTATTTAGGGTGAAAGTCTTAGGCAAGGAACTTGTTTCATGTTTACACTTTCAAACATGTCAGATGCTCAAAGACACTTGACATCCAGGGGCTTTAGAGAGTAAGTGGTTTGCCGGGATTATTACCCGCACGGTGCTCTTCCCCTGGTGTTGGAGTCTGTCCTTATTGTGCACCCTCTCATCCTGGCTGTGTCTCAGTCCTTGTCCCAAGTCCCTTGGGCGTGTCACTGTGCCTTGGGCATAATAACCAGTGTTACTACATGAAGAATCAGCTCAAAGGCCACGGGGAGGTGGGATGTGGCGTTCAGTTACCTTAGACTCTGGTGATCATCAGATCTCAGTAAGTGGCCCCTTTGAGATCTTATTTTTATCTGAGAAACACAGTACAGTTTTTTGTGCCATTTCATCCTTCACTAGTTTGTAGTTGTGTTTTTGTGAATTATGTGAACAATGAAACAGTATTAAATGTTTTGTTTTTCATTGACTGAATTGCCTCTCCCATTGATGTGACGACATCTTTTAACATCTTTGAACACCAAACCTATTTTTGGCAGGTTTCAGTTGATGAGTACTTATTTTCCTTCTTCATTCGGTGTTACCTTTATCAAGATGAACTTTCATTAAAAAAAGTTAGACTTGGGATAACAGAATGTTCATGTATGTGTTAGCTTTATTTCTTACCATGTTATTCTCACCATTGAAATTTAGGGCAAACCGAAGAAAAATGAGAGTCTTTGGAGTGTAGCAAGAGGCGTTATTAGAATGTTACGAAAAAACTACGGGTGCGTCAGAGTGGATTTTGCACAGCCGTTTTCCTTAAAGGTGAGTGTATGCTGGAAGGGAGCCTTGACCTGGGGTCAGGAGACCTGGGCTCCAGGGCCCGCCCTATGGACCTCTCTCTGGGTGGCCCGCAGTTTCTTCTCCTGTAACACGAGGACTATGACAAGAGGGGTGTTTTCTAAGTTTTTTTTTTTCTACCAAATTTGCCTGTTGATAAAGCAGAATGAGTATCTATTTTGGGGAGATATCAGGCTTAATATTTTTTGCAGTTTTTTTTATTCATGAGAATCCTACATGGTGCTTTATACTATATATTAGTATTTAATATTATATTTTAAAATTAATGTTAGGGGAAATATTTCAGAACATCTCCCCTAAAAATGGTAAAACTGACAGGGTGATGCTGCGTCCTGTGAGTGGAATGTAGCCCTGCACATCCTGAGGGGTAGTGCTGTCTTCACTCAAGTCTGCAATCGGCAGGCCCTTGAGTTTTTTGCTTTTTTAAATTCTTCTGATTTTCAATGAGTAAAGGAGAAAGAAAAGGCTGGGTAAGGAAGTAGGGAGCCAGGGAGAAGTCAAGGTCTTACCTGTCCTTATGTTTTACTTCTGGGCCTAACTTAAAAAAATTGTAACTGCTGTGCTGGATTTTAGGAACCTCATTATTTCTTTATACCTTTTTTTTTTTTTTTTTTTCTTTATTTTTAAACTACTGCACAGCTTCTCTATCTTGCTATGATTTACTTTTGGATTGAAATCCTTTTTTATTTCAGAGTAATATGAGAATACAAATGATTAAAGCCACATTATTTGCATTTGCTGGGTGAAGTCCAGGTTTTAGCTGAGTCCTTCACGCAGCAGGTGTGCCCTGTACGCTTACACTGTGTCTGTTAAGCGAGAATTTACCAATCCCCCTCAGGGGAATTTGTGTTTTTCTCTGGTGTGGGCATGTGGTTGTTCATCTACTGGTTTCATATTAGTGTTGAGTACATTGGATACTTATTTTTTTATTCTTGTGATACTTTACTTAGAAGAATGCTCTTCACTCCAGCCAGGTTAATAAAAAAGATGTAAAGTCTCCATCTTTTCTATGGCTGAATAGTAATATTCCATGGTGTACGCACTTGACAGTTTGTTACGGGTTGGAGTTCTTTTGAATATTGTGTGACCCTTTTTCAGATTTCCTTTAAAAAGTATGACTGTGTTAGTTATCACTATTAATCTTGGGAATGTCACATAATTGCATGAAGATGTGAGAAAAGTTAAAAGTTTTCCCTTAATTTTTAAATGATTTTGTTTAAGTACTGATTCTGTTCTTTGAATCTTCAGTTCTTAAATTTCATGCTTAACAGCATTTTAGGAACCATTCTGAACTGCGGACAATAGTTTAGGCTATAGAAAGTATTTCCCAGCTCAGCACCTATAGCTCAAGTGGTTAAGGAGCCAGCAATATACAATGGAGCTGGCGGGTTCGTACCCAGCCTGGGCCCGCCAATAAACAACAATGACAACTATAGCAAAAAAATAGCTGTGCATTGTGGCAGGTGCCTGTAATCCCAGCTGCTTGGGAGGCTGAGGCAAGATAATTGCTTAAGCCTAAGAGTTGGAGGTTGCTGTGAGCTGTGGCGCCATCGCATTGTACCCAGCTTGAGACTCTGTCTCAAAAAAAAAGAAAAGAAAAAAAGGAAGTATTTTCCATGCTCCGTAGGGTAGCCCATTTTATAAACAATGTCCTTAACCTTTGAAAGATGAAATTATATTTTGTGTTGATGTGAAAGTGAGAGTATATGATTATGTTTTTTGTATCTTTTTTTTCTTTCAGGAATATTTAGAAAGCCAAAGTCAGAAACCCATGTCTGCTCCACTGTCTCTAGAGCAAGCATTATTACCAGCTATACTTCCTTCCAGGTGAGATTCGCAGGAATTTTTATACTAACTAAACTCAATTATCTGTTATTTCTTAACACTGCATAGAAAACTAGCTTAACTTTATTAAGAATGTCTCATTTCTTGTTTTCATTTCCTCACTCAGGTAACTTTTCTCTTGGTCTAACAAAGGATATCAAAATGACATGTTTTTGTATTAGTTTGGAGGTTTTTGATTGTTTCACATAAAATCTTCTTGATCTTGTGAATGATGTAGGAGCTCTTATCTGATTTGTGCTTTTTGAATGTTTGAGCTAAATCCTTTTTGGGTAGCAGATTAGGTTATGCATATTGTACATAAGTTGAAATGTATAAAAAGTTTTGCTATTTGAATCTGTATTGAGTTATAACTTAGAGAAATGGAATCTGAAGCCCTTCCTTTAATATGTGTAAGTGCTGGACTGTTAGAAATGTTTTAAATTGAGGCACCACTCTTTATGCCTTCTTTTTGTCAGTGGGTTTTGGAAGTGATGTGCCAACAAATTACATGGTCATAACTAAATAAAATGTTTTGGCTAAGAAAGTGTATTAAATATAATAAAGTATATGATGGAGGGGAAAAAAAAAACCCATAGAAATACTCTATGGTTTAAATTTTAAATTAAGAGTAATTTAGAGTCTCTAATTCATTTATAGATTAGTCCCATATAGTGGTGTGATAGGCTGATTTTCAAAAACTTTTCAGACCCAACGATGCTGCTGATGATGGCAGAGACACAACCATTAATGAGTCCAGAAATGCAACGGACGAGTCCCTGCGAAGAAGGCTGATTGCAAATCTGGCCGAGCATATTCTCTTCAGTAAGTGGAATACCAAAGTCTTTAATTCTGCAGTTTATATTCGTCAGGGGGTGGGGTAAAAGTCTGCTGAGGTTAGTTTCCCCTTCTGGTTCTATTACCTAATTCACAGGCGGCTGTAGGCAAGTTATTGGAAAGAAGGTAATACTGTGGGATTTGAGATAATATGAGTAAAGCATCTCACAAGGGTCTGGTGGTTAGTAGATGCTCGTACGGTAGTTCTTGTGCTTTTTAAAAAATGGTATCATTAAAATGATTTGTTGCCTCTTCTGCTTATCAATTTTTTAAACTAATTTGTGGTACATCATCTAGGTTTATAGTCACGTGTCCCTTTCTCTTCAGACCCTATGAATTTTTTAATTCAGGAACTATTGACTGGTCATTGTGTATAAAGCTTTGTTTTAGTTGTGGGAAGTAAAAATTTAATAATTAGTGGTTCTGCACTCACAGAGCTTACGCTCTTCTCAGTGGGATAGTTGTACACAAATAATTCAAGTGGGAGTGTAGCCAGGGCAGATTGTGAGTTGACTAGAGAACTGGCTTTCCTCAAGTTGCCAGTTACAGAGTTGTATGCTATTGCTGAGGCTGCTGTAAAGTCCTGCTGCAGCACCCTGGTCCCTGGGTGCTCAGCCCTGCTGGGATTTTCTTGCCAATGTTTCTGGGCCAGGACCGTGGTCTGACTGTCAGCACTTGCTTCCGGTGCTATTGTTGGGGAGGATTCCTCTCTTCCTCTTGCTTCTCCCACTTGGGCCTTTCCTATTCCTACTTGACTTTTGGCCAGAGGAGTCTTTCTTAAGCACATTTGATTATCTCTCTCCTTTGCTTAAACTCTGGACACAAAACGTAGTATGTTCTTATTGTTGAAAAATTGGAAAATAAAGATAACGTAGGTAGTAAAAACCCAAGACCCAATTAACCAGTAGTGTTGCTGTGCAGCCTCTAAAATTTTTTTTACAGTTTTGTTTTGTGCTGTTTTCCATTTATAACACAAACATTTACTTGTGTTTTTAAAAACTATAAATATCCTTTTAAATCTCAAAATAGTACTGAGTACTTCTTTTGTAAAAATCTGGAGACAACTTAACTGCAAATAAAGTATTCATGAGTTCATTATCTTCTCAGACAACTCACAAATGTTACCTTTATTTCAGATCATTCTGTGGGTGTTGTTAGAGTTCATTTATATGATTATAATTTTCTACAAATTCAGAGGGTTGGGTTATACATTACAGTCTTTCTCAGATGTATTTCTGTGCCCTTCTTCCCCATCTCTGGGCCAGTTTGAAAGAAGAAATGCAAATATTTTGAGCACCCATTACTGTGGGTCTGTGTCAGGTCTATCATTTCATGTCACACAGCCCAATGTGCTAGGTAGTATTTTTATTTTACTGGTGAGGAAACAGGGCTCAGGAATTTAAGTAATTTCCCAAGGTCATGATATTTGTGAAGTTAGGATTTGAGCCCAGATTTTTCTGACTTCAGATGTACTCCCCTGCCACCCTCAGTCTGCCTTCATTTTTGTGCGGTAAATCTGTAAGAGGAGTGAAGTAGAGTTGTAGGCAGAGAAGACAGCAGCCAGGAAGGAGTGAGAGAATGTGAAAATGGGGTGTCCTGTGGGGCTGACGCAGGCTGGACTTTGGGTTCTGGTATTTCAATACAGGGGTCTTTTCTTTGTTCAGTAACTCACTACCACTGGCCTGGACTGAAGGTAGGCTCATCTTAGTTTTTGTTTGATTAAGAGTGATCTCTAGTGAGGTACCATGGTCCATGTCTAGAATGTGGTGTATTGTTGTTTTTGGTAAATCATGCTTATGGGAATGTGGTGGAGGATTTTTTTCCTTATAGTTTTAAAATATTCTTATTTAATATTTAGGTACTTTTCAAAAGTTTCAGTTAATATTGAAAAAGTGCATCTAAAGCTCTGTGTTTGTCTTCTAGCTGCTAGCAAGTCGTGTGCCATCATGTCAACGCACATTGTGGCCTGCCTGCTGCTCTACAGACACAGGCAGGTGCGTCCGCAGCGCCGCCCGCGGTGAAGCAGGAAGTGGGGAAGGGTTTTGTCCTCTGTTTAAGTAGTTATTCAGGGGTAGGTTTGGCCTACTCCTGCTTGGTACTATGAGGTGAACAGGAAAGTAAGCTGAGGATACTGCCCAAAGCACCTTATCAACCTGATGGAGGGAAAAATCTACCTGAAAATAAACCATGCTGCTCAGACTGCTTAATATATGTAATAATAAGACATTCTTTGGTTAATATTGTTAATGTAAATAAGGTACATTTTATTGACATGCAGTATGTATGCCCACAGTGAACACTTTCCAAGTGAATTGATTTATATTTTAGAAGCCACCCTCTATCCCCTTATAATATATATATATATATATATTTTTTTTTGAGACAGAGTCTCACTCTATTGCCCTGGGTAGAGTGCCATGGCATCACAGCTCACAGCAACCTCAAGCTCTTCAGCTCAAGGGATCCTCTTGTCTCAGTTTTTTCTATTTTTAGTAGAGACAGGGTCTTACTTTTGCTCAAGCTGATCTTGAACTCATGAGCTCAAGCGATCCACCCACCTCAGCCTCCCAAAGTGCTGGGATTACAGGCGTGAGCCACTGTGCCTGGCCTACAATATACTTTTCTTTTATTTATTTATTTATATTTTTTATTATAGATAAAAATATGCACCATAGATGTGGCCCGACCCATCACCCTCCCTCCACCCAAACCTCCCCCCTCCCTTCCCCTTCCTTGGTCCTTTCCCCATAGTCTTGTACTTTTCTAAGCTCTGTGATGAGAGAGATCATGTCTGTTTTGTTTACAGTTGTGTTCTCAACAAAAAACATGGTGCCAATACATGTATAAGCACCAAATAAATACTTGTCAGGGAGATAATTAAAATGAAGGAAATTCTTGCCTTCTTTCTATCAGATGGGTTGCTTTTGCTTTTCTATTGTGATCTTACACGCTTGGACCATGGGTCTTGGTGTGAGTGTTCTCTGGCACAGGGAAAACCTCGACATGTCTGAGGGCCCAGCTGTCTGCATTGTGCCCTGGTGCCATTTCTGTGTGTGCTGAAAACAAGCTGTCGAAAAACCAAAGCACGAAGACAATCTTGGAATATTGACCTCTCTGCCTTTTGGAAAGGAGCTTTTCCATTATCCTGAGACCTTTTCTGCCTCTTTTTTTAGGGGATTGACCTCTCCACATTGGTGGAAGATTTCTTTGTGATGAAGGAGGAGGTCCTGGCTCGTGATTTTGACCTGGGGTTCTCAGGAAATTCAGAAGACGTTGTCATGCATGCCATACAGCTACTGGGAAACTGTGTCACCATCACCCACACTAGCAGAAATGATGAGTTTTTTATTACTCCCAGCACAACTGTCCCATCAGTCTTTGAACTCAACTTCTATAGCAATGGGGTCCTCCATGTCTTTATCATGGAGGCCATTATAGGTATGTTTGGGCCTGACATATTTTCAGATGTTTTCATGGAAAGTAAAAGGGCCTAAAACACATAGTAGGAGGTAGCCCCACATTTGAGGGAGTGCATGGCTACATTTTTAGTTTTTGAATGAAAGTGTAATTTGCCGTTCTATCAGTATTTTTTTTTTTTTCTATTAGTATTTTTAACTGCAGTGGGTAGGGCCTGAATGACTGTCTGCATCGGTCACACTTATTACTAAGGAGAGGTGAGGTGCCTTGCTATCTTGGAGCTGAAGCTTTAATGAGATGACACGTACACAGGGCAGTGAAGTGAGTGTAGGGTCTCATTGTGAGCAGATAAAACAGTGAGAAAGAGGAACAGCGAGATGATGCCTGGGGAAGGCTTTGGGTGGAGAGTCAGATGGCATAGAATCGTAAGAATTGAACCTTATGGGATTTACTGAAATTTCTTCAGCATTTATCAGGCTTTATTAGTCAGAAGGCTTACTTGCATTAATAATCAGGCTATTATTTTTGATACATCAACGATCCCCTAAGGTACTCCAAATTAGTGAAGCTGGGTGAAGTTTTTCTGGGAGACTTAGAGCTGGCAATTTCATGGTTACTTTTCTTTCCTTAGCTTGCAGCCTTTATGCAGTTCTGAACAAGAGGGGCTTGGGAGGTCCTGCTGGAGGCCCCCACAGCGTGATCAGCCAGGAGCAGCTGGTACGGAAGGCAGCCAGCCTGTGCTATCTGCTCTCCAACGAAGGTACCATCTCGCTGGTGAGCGAAGATTCTTCTGTGTTGCCTGTTCTCTTTCTCGAGCCTTGTTATGAAAACATAAACTGCTGTGTTTTTGTCTTAGAAAATTTTTTGCCTATCACTGATGCTTTATATCCCACTGCTGGTTTCAGTGACCACCAAACCACCATGTTGCTTTCTGTCTTGGTTTGCTGTCTGGCTCACTGCTCTGGTGAATCCTCTACGCAGCTCTGAGGCATGAGGGGGCAGGTTGCTCAGCGTTCCCAGGCAGTCAGCTGCAAAGCTGCGCACACTTACTGCGCACGTGGCACTGGGTCAGTGGTTTGTAAATAATTAATGCACCCACCTGTAGGTGAAGGAACCACAGAAGGTAGGAGTCAGAAATAGCCCTAAAATTATCTGCTCAACCCCTCTCAATTTATAAACAGGGAACTAAGGCCCAGGAGTACTAATGGGCATTTATATTCTATCTAAGTTCTTTTAGACATTTATAATAAGCATTATATTAAGCACTAAAGAGATTCACCCACCCCCTTGAAATCATAAACAAATAGAATTTGTATTTTATTTGAATTCTAACATGCCGTTATGTGGCTGTGTCTCGAGACATTTGCGAATGCATGTGTTCTGAGGACAGCCCCCCCTCCATTTCATTCTTTGCCTGGGGCATATAAGTGGTGCTATCGGGGAGTCTTTAGCATGAACTTTGGGTGGCACAGTGGGAGGGGAGGGGGCAGATAAGGCTCCTAAGATTGGCCTTGTCCTTTTTCTGGGTCTTTCTTGAGTTATTCATATGTTTCCTCATTCACCACTTTGTGTATACTGTATATACTCGAGTATAAGCCGAGTTTTTTCAGCATAAAATTTGTGCCGAAAAACCCGAACTCGGCACAAATTTTGTGCTGAAAAAACTCAGCTTATACTCGAGTATATACGGTAATTTGTATTGTAGGGTAGCTTTGCAGAGAAATAGTCTCATCAAGAACAAGGAACAGACGTGGGGCCCGGCCAGCAGCCCATCTGGGGCTTGCCCCACTGGGGATGAGAACGGAGCTCAGGAGTGCCTTTTGGAGGGTGCCACTTTGGGTGCTCCACCAGTCACTCTTGGACTTTGTTAATGACCTTGTGTTTATCAGGGGAGTGGGCATCAGAGATCAAAGGATCTGCCCAGTGGTGACATAGGTGAAAGAATGGTAATCTGGCAGCTACCTTGTATATCATTTTTTGTCTTTAAAAAAGTATAAAACAGTAACATTTGCATTTGAATGACTTTTCTTTTCAGCCCTGCCAGACATTTTACCAAGTTTGCCATGAAACAGTAGGGAAGTTTATTCAGTATGGCATTCTCACAGTGGCAGAGGTAAGAGGGAGCACGTCCCTTTGTCTTTATTTGGTTGCTTGCTCTTGATTTTCTTATCTTTTCTAGCAGTTATTGGAACCAATAATTACATGTGCTGATTATTAATGTTCAGATGAAGAAAGAGAAAAATAAGAATGAGAAGAATAAGTGTATTTGGAGATGAATATTTTTGTTCCTTTTGTACAAGTGGTGTTGTCTAACACATATCTTCACTTGATTCTGTGACATGCAGAAGTTTGACTCTAAGATGTGATGTCATATGAATATATCAGTGTGCTTGTAGCTTGCACATGTGAATTTTTCTTTTTAATTTTGGTAGATTTAGCGTAGCTATGGCTTTGGAAAGTAGAGATCAATTTAGAAGATGTGAGGGTGTTTTTGTTTGATGTGTCTGGTAGTTCTCCTCTCTCCCCGCTATCCTTTTTCTGCCCTGGGTCTCCTGGATGAGCTGAATTTGGAAAGGGAAGTGGATTGACGTGAGAGATGGCTCAGCAGGCAGTCAGGGAGAGGCTGGAGAGCACTGTCTGTCTGGGCTCTGCTGGACAGGTGTCTGTGCCTGTGCGGGTTTTTTCACTGTTGGTTTTCCCCTTGGCCTAGCAAGATGACCAGGAAGATATCAGTCCTGGTCTTGCCGAGCAGCAGTGGGATAAGAAGCTTCCTGAACCTTTGTCTTGGAGAAGCGATGAAGAAGATGAAGATAGTGATTTTGGTGAGGAGCAGCGTGATTGCTACCTGAAGGTACTTTGGTGACGCGTTCTGAGGGATGTTACGGTGATGCGCTGAGAGTCAGGGTGAACTGGGTAAACTGGGCCTCTGGCGACTCACTAACTAGCTCTGCTACCTTCTACATAGTTAAGGTACTCAAACGGTTTGGAAGTCAGTTAATAAATGGTTTAGTTTGGGAATCAATAAGTGGAAAAGTAACCAAGAATCTGAAAAGTCAGGAAGATGAACAGGATGGGTGGTACCATTCGCTGCCCTCAGGTGTGTGCTCACACCTGCATGCACTCTGCACGAGGCGGGATTTTTGTTCAGTCATCACCATAGCGAGGTGATGTCTTGGCAGGTGTGTGTGGGGGGGAGTTAGCGCTGAGCTGCCATTGGCCTGGTTGCTCTTTTTGAGAGTCACTCTTTCATCCCTCCCAAAGTTTCATGCATTTAACTCTTTGCTTTCAATTTAGACAAATCCTATTAAAGGAGAAATTTTGGATTTTTAAAAGATTATTATTATAATAGTCTTGTTCAAATTGTAATTTTAGAAATTGTCAATAAGGACCAAACTTCTCTGAATTCTTATAAGTGGATTATTCTCTTTGCAGTGGGATAGCACTCCTACCTAGTTCTCTCTCACACACACACACACACACACACACACACACACACAAAGTTAGGAGGCATAGCTTCTGAAGATTTTAAATGACATTTAGAAATCCTGTCTTTTTTGATGTAAACATGAGTTTCACAATTGGGCAGTAATCTTGCTTTCACACTCCAGAGCACTTTAAACCTGCTTGTTTTTAGTAGATACAGTGAAAGCCTCCCTTGCCAGGAAGCACCACTGCCCATGGTGCTGGGTTTGGGTGAAGGCCACGTGCGAAGGAAGGACCAAGATGATCTTGGTGGTCTCATCTTATGGCCTTTTTGGTGCTTGAGTGGCTGTTGAGCTCCAGCTTCAGACTCTGGAGGCCCAGCATGGGGACTAGCTATATCCTGATTATGGCATTCAAGTGTGAAAATGTCTCCTAGACGGGCTGTTGAATGAGCACAAGCCTCACTCACTGTAAAGGTGAATGATCGCAATAAAGAATACATCTCCAAACCGGCACTGGTTCCCAGCAGAGGTTCTCTGCCTGAGGAGTGCTGGGCTGCTTTCATGTCATGCTAGTGTGAGTGGCTGTCTTCCCAGAGAAAGTCCCCAGTGCTTGCTTCCTGTCTCTTGTTCCTTCCCCATGACTTTGTCTCTCACCCTTTCAGGTGAGCCAATCCAAGGAGCACCAGCAGTTCATCACCTTCCTACAGAGACTCCTGGGGCCTTTGCTGGAGGCCTACAGCTCTGCTGCCATCTTCGTTCACAACTTCAGTGGTCCAGTTCCGGAGCCTGAATATCTGCAAAAGTTGCACAAATACCTAATAACCAGAACAGAGAGAAACGTGGCAGTATATGGTATGATAAGTTACTATTTGGCCTTCTTTTAAAAACTATAGATTTTGTTTTTTTTAAATTAAGAAGTCTGCTCATTGTAGAAAATTAGAAAAATGCAAACGTATCCTGATCTCTATAGAGTATTACTTTTACCTGCTTTGGCACGTTACATAAATTAAATGATACAGTGATGCACTCTTTTGTCTGGATTTTTTCACTTAATATTATTTGTGAGATTCACACGTTGCAAGTAATGGTTTGTTCCTGTGTAGCATTCCGCTGTGTAACTATATACATTTTATTTATTCTCCTGTTGATAGATATTATAAGAGATATTTTTCAGATGGGAGTAGCATTTTGTACAGTTATGGTTTGGAACTGAAATTGTTTTGAATTAATTTTAAAGCCAGATGGGGTCTTAGAGATAATCAGATGTAACTACCTCACTTTATAGATGAGCAAATTATCCAAGGTCATACAGCTAGTTAGTGAGTAAACCAGGTTTAGACCTCTAGGATTATGCTTTCTCTGGTCCCAGACATGTAGGAATCGTCTGTGTGTCACTATATAGTTTAAAAACGTATTTACATGCTTTCTTGTTTGATTCTCATGGAAATCCTGCAAGATGGGTGTTCTGGGTATTTCCCTTTTCTTCTCTTTTTCTCCCCTCCTTCTGTGTTTCTTTCTCTTCCCCCCTTCTCTCTCTCTCCTACCATTTTTCCCCCTTAGCAGATGGCAGAATAATTTTAAAGCACATCTTCTGACACCTCCCAGGTGGCCAGTGGCGGAAGTGCCACTGACTTTTCCCAGCCCTCCTCCTCGCCTCCCCCACTTCCTTACCGTGGATGCTGGGGTCTTCGTGTTTTGTTGGGTCTGAACATTTGATGAAATCTTACTCTTTCTCTCCAGCTGAAAGTGCCACATACTGTCTTGTGAAGAATGCTGTGAAGATGTTTAAGGATATTGGAGTAAGTGTCTATCGCTGCTGGTATAAAAGCCTGTGTTCTCGTTTATGGTAGAGCGGACCCTAGAGAAGGAATTCTGAGAATGGGGTGGGGGTGGGTATGTTGAGGCTGAGGCCCATTGGTAGATTTACTTGAATGTTTCAGAATTTTGCTGGTTTCACATCCATTCCCAAACTGCTTATATGTAACAGGTATCAACGTGTTTTAAAATGTTGTAATCAACTTTTTAAAAAGTTTGCATATCCCTTATGCGAAATGTTGGGACCAGAAATATTTTGGATTTCAAGATGTTTTCAGATTTTGGAATATTTACATTAAACTTACTGGTTGAGTATTCCTAATCCAAAATCCTAAATACTCCAATGTACATTTCCTTTGAGCTTCGTGTTGGGACTCATAAAGTTCTGATTTTGGAGCATTTCAGATTTTGGATTTTGGGGATGCTCATCTTGTACCACAGTCTCAGCTGTTAATGGTTCCATATGATTTTCAGTTATTTTCTTGTATTTTCACCAGTATCACCACACGTATCCTCAGGTGTTCTTTACCTTCACCTATCATGTGGAACTTGAGTTCCGTGGAGATACTCATGGGCTTTTGTAAGATTCTATTTGTGACTTTATTCTAGCACACATTTTAAGGTATAGTGCACTGGTTGAACTCTGCCCCCTAAAACACTGTGCTTGCACCTGTGACCTCCCACTGCATCCTCGTACACACCCACGCATACTTGACTTAGAGCCGGGAGATGGTTCTGTGTGCCTTTTGGGGTCTAGGACGTAGGTCAGGGTTGATAGAAATGTCTTTTTGTTTGTTTGTTTGTTTTGCCTTTAATTTAATTTAAACTTTCTCTTTAGGTTTTCAAAGAGACCAAACAAAAGAGAGAATCTGTTTTAGAACTAAGCAGCACTTTTATACCTCAGTGCAACCGGCAAAAACTCCTAGAATATATTCTGAGTTTTGTGGTGCTGTAGATGATGTGCGGCACCTCTGGCAAGTGAAGGACATGAGATGAGTCCCTCGTAGGCTCCAGCCTCTGTCTTGGGAGTTGAAGGTGCCGTGGCAGGGTCAGGCCTGCCCTGTCCTGAGGTGATCTCCTGGAAGACAAGTGCCTTCTCCTTTCCGTGGATCTGTAAAACTTCCCCAACTCTGAGGTGACACAGCAGCCTACAGATAACACCTGGGGGGACCTCAGCCTCTATTTGCAACTCACAATCAGTAGGTTACAAGATGAAATCTCAATAAATTATTTTGGAGTTTATTAAAGATTTACATTTTAAGTACAACTTTTAAGGACTAATTACTGTGGCAGACACAGAAATGTAGTTGTATTCTAGAATTGAATCTTGTATGCTGTACTTAATGCTGTCAGGTAATTCACTGCTATATTTTTCTTATTCATGAGTGATGCTGCCTTTAAAAACAGTCACATCATCTGTCCATTCTTTTTCAGTTGTATCTTTGTCAGTAGGAGCTAATTTTTAAATAGGAGCACCTTTCACCCCAAAGTGCTTTATAAATGAATAGCTGATATACATCATACCCAGGTATCACTGTGCTGTCCTTTGCAGTCAGATTTAGAAAGCATTTCTAAGAGCTACATGAAAACAGACAATATTAGTTTAGGTCAGGAATTGAGATACTGTGATCAAATAGCTAAATCAGGAAGGTAATTTGGCTGGCAAATTCCAAGGTAAACTTGGCCTGAAAACTTGGCATTAAAAGCTTATGCTCATATAAAAAAGTGCCATTGAGTTTTAAATGACCAGCAAGTATTTAAAAACTCCTCCTGTCTTAGATTTATACCCTTTCTTACCCCTCAGGGTGGGACCTGCCTCTCGCAGGGACAGCTGTTTCTTGGAAATCCTCTGACCCATTAGCAACTGTCCCAACTTGATTAGCTTGGCCCAGTGGACTCTGTTAGCGTATGGTGCTCTGGCTGTGGATCCAGGGCTTCTGTGGACTGTGGGCATGTCACACACCGAACCCCTGTTGGGCGACTTGTACCCACTGGAGTTGTGCTGTGTACAACCTGTGCCATATACATGGCGGCCCTACTGACTGGTGATGGTCAGAGACATTTCTGGATTTTTAGCTTTGAGGAAAAACCATGTTTCTTTAAAAATATTTATGGGCTATATGCCTAAACCCTTACGCCCCATAGTGGCAAATAATTATGAAAAATTGTATGTTCATGATGGGTCGGTACCTTTTTGTAAGCAGGGAGCATAGTTGTTAGTTAATTGTGGTAATTATGGTGATTTCTTAAAGATTGTGTAGTTAAAATATTTTCTAACAATTTACTGTCTCCTATTTCGATGATATTATGGAATTAGGAATTTTTCCAGATGAGTATTGCATAGATTCCTTGAATTTAGTATAAAAGTACTGAGAATTAAGTTTGTACTTTGATAAACTTGGATTTTAAACACTAATAGTATCTAGTGAATAATAAATGTGTTTTGGGAGGGGAAGGGACACTAATTGGTATTTCACATTGTATGAAATATGTTGTTTGAAACTCATAGCAATAATGCTATGCCATTGTGAGCCTCTGTCACTCTTCCCAAATTCTGCATTTAAAATGTCTGTCTTTGTCTTTATAGGAACTCACGTACCTTTAAGTCACTGTCAGTTTTAGGGGCTCCTATGTGGGGTGAGATACCGTCTTTCAGCATTCCATTTTACTGAGTAGGGTAGAGGAGCACTTCTTTGTTCTTGGCTGCATTTGGGGGATACCCAGGGAGTCTTAATTATTCCGCTGGGTGTTCCTTATTGGGGATTAAGCGTTTCACCCTCTAAATTGTAGATCAAGGGTTACTCAGAGTCTCAGCTGGAAAGTCAAGGCTGGCACCGACTTCCAGTGGACATGGCTACCGTGCCTGCCCTCCTCTGAGAGCTGCTGCTTTGTCGGCCTGGCCAGAGACACGAAGGCTTCTCTTTCTTTATTTTCCATCTTGGTTAGTTTGTTTTCCAGAAATTCGATCAGATGCTTTGGGGAATGCAATATATGATTTGCTAGCTCTTTGGCCACTTAACTCACTGTGAGTATAAATATGCATGCTTTTTGTAATTAACTGGTGCTTTGAAAATCTTTTTTAAGGAAGAAAAACCTCAACCAAAGTTATGCTAATCCAGACAAGCTGACCTTTGAGTTAATTTCAGCACAACTCATCCTTCAGTGCCTCATGACTGAAAAAAAAAAAAAATGCATCATCACAATAAGGCTTCCAAATAGCACTGTTTTGCTAAAAGATACATTCTCTTTGTTTTCCAACAGCAATGGCTTCCATGTAAGGTGAAAGAAACTAGGTGCTTGTAAATAATTTATTACAGTTTACTCTGTTGCATTTCTGTACAATGAAATGCATGCCCTCCAGGGAAGACTGTGAATCCTGTTAAAAAATAAATAATAATAAGCAATATAAAACTGCACTCTTTTTTAAAATAATGTCCTAAGTAATTCAGAAGAGAGGAAGGAATTTTTCGCTCTCTTAAAATTTCAAGAACAATAAAGGCAAACACTAGTGTGAAGTGTGTAGAACTGAGAAAGCATCGATTTTCCTTTTTTTTCAGATATATTACGTCTCATGAAGTCATGAAGGTCAGGAGTGGAGAAAATATTTCTGGGGTTGCAAACGAATCTAAGCTCAGAGTCTGGAATTTCTAGTAACCTGGGTGGGAAAAGGCATCTCCACAGAACAGGAGTGCTCTGTGAGATGCTCAGTGGGATATTGTAGAAAAAGTGTTGGCGACGAGTGAAGTTTGCACATGGAAACTTAAGGCGCACTTTAGCGTGGTGAGGGCTCAGCGCTGGCAGTGGACAGCTGTTTAACTCAGCATTGCCCAGGCTATTTTGATCCTAGGACCTTTCTCTCCTTTGGGGACCTGTGTACTTCTCACTAGTGTCCCACGGAAAGCATTTAGGGAAATTCTGGTAGGTAGTTCTTCAAGGAGACCCAGAGTAAGGAACAGAACAGATCGCAGGGAGGAAGAATTTGCATGTGTTTTGTACCATTGAACAGATAGACGTTTCATCCCCAGAGGAAATAAGCACAGAAAACTCAAATGCAGGTGTAAGAATGCTTTCTTCTCGTGGAAAGCTGAGTTGTCAATAATCCTGGCCTTTTCACTGAAGGTAGCAGAATAAATACCAAGATGAATTGGGGTAAATAAGATTTTAATTCAAATCTAGAAGGAAACATTGCACAGTTATGTGCAGATTTTTATCCATAGATAGTACTAGTGTTTAGAAATAATAGGTCCTATCAGTGAGGCTTATAAGAGTTCATGTGGGATGTAAAGCTTTTTTTAAAAATACTGTTTTTAAGGAATCTGAAACTTGCCATCTGGCATTTTAGTTTAATACAAACTAATGATTGCATTTGAAAGAGACTCTTGACCTTATTTCTTTCTAAACATCTGAAACTCTAAAATGTCTTGATGGAAAGTGTTAAACTATTTGCCTGTGGTATGAAGAAATGTTAAGATTGTTGTAAAAAGAATTACTATGAAGTACTGTGAAACAATATTGTGTGATTTTGTGAGCGAAACTTCTTGGAAATGTTGATTGATTTTTATTCCTGTTAATGTATCACAAGAAGCACAGAAATGTAGTTTTGTTTTATTATAATAAACCAAAAAATTAACATACTCTTGTCTTGGATTTATAATTAAGTTTTTCTATATAATTTTTTATATAAACGATTGTTCGTATTTGATTTTACATAAAATCTTATTTAAATGCTTAAAGATATAATCTTTCATAAAGCTATGAACCTACAGTTCATGATTTTACTACTGAATCATTTTAAATTTGATCAAGCATTTTAAGATGTAGCTCTGCATTCTAGCAATTCCTCACCTTTTATTTAGTAAATATTCACATCACAGAGATATTCTTCAGATTTCTGTAAACATTCTTTTAAGGTTGGTGCTTTGTCATCTCTCTCGCAACTATATATATTTGTACGTTGTTTTTGTTTTGAGACAGGGTCTCACTCTGTTGCCCAGGCTAGAGTACAGTGACCTCATCACAGCTCTATGCAACCTCAACTCTTAGGCTCAAGCAATCTTTGTGCCTCAGCCCCCTGAGTGGCTGGAACTATATGTGTGTGCCATTATGCTCAGCTTATTTTTTCTGTTTTTCATAGAAACAGGGTCTTGCTCTTGCTCAGGCTAGTTTTGAACTGCTGGCCTCAAGTGATCCTCCTGCCTTGGCCTCCCAGTATGCTAGGATTACAGGTGTGAGCCATCACACCTGGCTTTATTTTCATATATTTAAATTAATAAATAGTATGGACTGAAGTGCTAGGCTTTCCCCAGTAGTTTGTCATAATTGTTCAAACAGTATCAGTTTACTAGTTTGCCAGATAAGACATTATTGGTATATAGGTATATTTTGTGGATTCTTTGAAAGCCTCAATTACAGCCTGACCCCAAGAGCGTCCCTCCTGGAAATGGTGCTAAACATGTGCCTGCTGGTGTCATCTATGCCCTTTGGATGCTTGACATGGCTACAAAAGGCACTGACCCCACCGCCATCCTGTGCTCTCCAGCCAGCCCCCTGGGCACCTGCACTTTCTACTTGAACCCTTCTGACCCCCTCTGGGATATTTTGCTGTGACAGTGCCCTCAATTCCTTGGCACACTCATTGTTTTTGCTCTACACTAGCAGCTCTTTTGCTGCAGCCAAATGTTACCATCCCTTTTTTATAGCTGAATTCTTAACTTTTACAGCCACTTAGTAAGTGGACAGTAATTTTGGAACCTGATCTCTTGATGTTCATCTTACTAATTTTAGTCCTGCTCATTCTCTCTTGTAACCCCTTGCTGTCTTCTTCACACCTAGCTAGTAAAATTCTAACATATCTGCTTGACAAATGAAAGGTGTTTTCTTAGCCGACCATGTGCCTGTGAGGTCAGCACTTCGGCCTGGCCTCCCTCTCAGCCTCCAGGGCCCTGTCTCCTGTCTGCTTTCACAACTCCATTCTTCTTCAGCTTGTCCTTAACCAGACAGCCTTAGTGGTGTTACCAGTTCCTCTGATTAAAAAAAAAAAAAATTAGTTTTATGTGGAATTTGTATTTTTTATGTGAAAAACACCTAATTTTTACATATTTCCCAATTTTACAATTTACTCCTATGGATGGAGTAAATGGCCTCTGAGCCATTTCCATCTTGCCAGCTGCCGATTCACATGTCTTGGCCTAGGAAAAAGGCAGGAAGGGACAGTGCAAGGTGACTTCCAAGAGCCAGGAGGCTATCCATAGGGGAGGGAAGGTTAACTTTGGTCATCTGACTTAGGCAGGAATGGGGGCTTGAGACATGTCTTTGGTGGGGACACTGGTGATTTTAATCAGGCAACAGGCATCTGAATTAACCTTTGATATCTGACTCACTGCTTGGCCCGTGTTAAAGTGTATATGGAAGCAAGCTGGCATTGGTGGCCGGCAGTGGGCTTGGTACGAGCGTAAAAGCTACTTATGATTTGAAGAGATTAGAACAAGTGGGTGAACAGGCTCAATTTCCAGCCCTCTGGGAAACCTCTTGCCACTTTCAACTTTCAGATTGGTTAAAACATCAGAGGTAAACAAAACACACACAGACACACCCTCAAATAGCTGCGGAAAGTTCTCAAATTACATAGCCAAGATACAGGAGCAGAAAAGAGGTGGCCTTGTAAGGAAAGAGCAGGGTGGCACAGCAGAGGGTGGGTTTCCCTTGCTCCTGGGTTCTTACTGGCTGATTCTATACCCAGACCCTCCTCTGCCTGTAATTATTAATGATGGAAGAGTTGTGTGTGTAACATTACATGGTTGCTGTACCCATGGGACATGGTGCTGCCAGTGACAAAATGATGCTAGTTTAAAAAATACATACACAGGCTTTTATCCCCTGAGATTTTTAACAATCTTTAAGTTTACTTTTAAGGAATGTTTGTAAACTATAAACAACTAACTGCTGCTTCTTGAGCCGACCTTAGTAAGTACGGGGGGAGAGCAGAGAAGGAGCCCGAGTGTCATCTCTGTCACTTTTCAGAATCTCACAAAGCCCATCTTCTCTACTCCTAGCGGAGGATTTGAGGCCAAATCCACATGCTTCAGAATTTTTCTGTTGTTGAAATAGTGGGCAGACATCCCCCTTCTGTTTCATGATTCTAGTTCTGTGCTGTGCCCCTGGTGGGGAAGAGTTGCCCCTCACCTGACCAGGGCAGAGTAGAACCGCCTGGGGCCCCCTGTGAGGATTCCAAGGAGGGCCGAGCTGTGTTGCTCAATCTAGATGGTGGGTGTCAGGTGTGGTCGCCAGATGAGCAGCATCCACAACACCTGGGAGACTTGTTGGAAATGCAAATACCTTGAGCCCAGCACCAGAGCCCACAATCAGTCTTAACAAGTCCCCAGGTGATACTGATGCACTTTAAGTTCAAAAGCCCTTGACAAAAACCAGCATCCCACAGTTCTGGACTGTGCGCTCAGGCAGAGAAAGCGAAGTAAGGGCTGGGTAACAAAGGCCCTTTCCCAAATGGCTTCTGCCCTAGGAAGTACTACAGCTGTCAAGGAACTCCACTGAAGTGGGCTTTCAGGTAACTGGCTCCTCTATGTATATTAAGACGTTTCTACAAGGGGAAATGGTGGCTGTGAGCCTTGTCATTGCTTAGATCTCTCTATAGATGTGAGCACAGCTCTTGTGTTCTGGGGCAACTTACCCCACAGAGCTTGGCATCTGGGTACTTCTCAGCTCCCAATCTATGAAAAGGAAGCCTTGCCCAAGTTTTGTGTGTGAGTTTTATACGTTTGAGTCCTTCAAATCAGTTTTTATTATTTTTAATAAAAGGAAGACAGCAGGGAGAATCTTTACTGATTCCTTTGGGGGTCAGTAATCCCTGGAGGGGGTCTGGCTTTGCTGAGCACATGCAGAAGACTTTGAACTGGTCATGACATTTCAGTGAACACAGTTCTCTGTACGGCACAGGGAACTCTCACAACGGGGTTTGGAAGACGGCATTAGGTGCAATGAACACAGAGGTGTTTTGTGGGCTTGAGAGTGTCACACCACTGTGTGCCTGCTGTGTGTCCTTGACATGATGGTCAGCCAGGTGTGGTCACAGAAGAGACAGTTCATTATGCTCACAGACCCTACAGATGGGAGATATGGTCACACCACACAGGGCCACACGGGGAACACAGGCGCGAAGGGCAGGTTTAGGTCCAAGGCTTCACAGGGGCTTCTTGGGAAAAGAAAGGCAGGCCAGGGTGAACTGCTGAGGACTGGCAAGTCGCAGTAACTACTTCACTGGGCTCTAAGCTTAGGGAGGGTCCCTAGTTGTTCAGTATAGGCTGCTGGGGTGACTAGTGTGTGAGCCCTTGGCTGAGTCTAGGAATTTTTTAGTGCTGAGAAGGGTAGTTTCTCCCCCAGCCAGAGAGGCTTCTTAAGATGTGATAGAAATGTGGGACAGAAAATTTAGCTTAGAAAGGGCAATTGATGGTCCCCTAATTTCAGCCCCCAACTTTTACAGAAGAGAAAATTGTCCATGGTCATGGTTTTTAGAATCTAGACTGAAAGTGACACTGTTTGACTCCGTTTAGTGAACACTAGCCGAACGGAACGTGAGCAAGCAGCCAGTGATGAGGTTCTCATGCAGTGACAGCAAAGTCGTCCATGAGCTTGGTGTGGAGCTCGGCACATTACATAAGGGTGTGGAACTGCAAGGAAGTTGATCAGCGCCAGCAAAACAAGGTGCCAGACACACTCCATTCTAAGACTTATTAGTGCCTCTATAGGGAGGCGCTGCACTAAGCACTCTGTTTTGGCTCAACCCGCTGGCGTGGGTGCCATTAGCTCATCTTAAAGTGATGAAGCCGAGGCTCCAGGTGAATTAGCTTGCCGGCGGCTGGTAAGGCAGAGTTCAGATTCCCTCTCAATCATTGTGACATGTTGCTTTCTGGGGTTTGCAAACTCTACCTTCATCTTGGAGCAACTGGCTGAAGCACAGTGAACACCAGGCAGGCGGCAGTGCTCTCAGAACAGGAGGAAAAGCAGGGGCTCTCTTAGACTGCGTTCCCTGCAGAGTGGAGCAGGAGAGAGTCTGAGGTTAGAAAGGGCTAGAACGTGCTACCATTTGCTGTGTGTTTGTTGTGGCACAGAGCCAAACTCAACAACAATTAGCACAGGATAATATTTTTATTATGGTAGGTGCCAGGCACATGCCGATGACTTGATGATGGTGCTAAACAGCCCTAGGAGAACACTGAGTGTGAGCAATTGCTCAAGGTCGAACAATTGGCCAAGGTCGTGCTGCTGGAAAGCAGTGTGGCTGGGTTGATCTTCAACACTGAGTTTAGCAAACCATCCCTGGTGAGTCCATGGCAGGAAGAGGCAACAGTGGTATTGGAGCAGAATCTGGAGATGGCATTAACTTGGGAGGTGTTATGAGCACAAAGCAGGCATCAACTGAGCTCACGGCGAAGTTTCCCACGGTGTCTCCGTGGCTGAGAGAAGAGGCTGCAGCTCCTCCCCATCTTCCCACACGGTGCAGGGTGTGGTCCAGGCCTCTCTGTGTGCTGTCAGGAGAGACCCTCCCTCCAAGGCACTGAAAGAGTCACTTTCTTACCTGTAATACTGGCACCCTAACGATGAAACCACCCTTTTAAATTTATAAAGGGTCACAAGGTAAGAACGTGGCAGGGGAAATACATATATAACCAGCCATTGTTCCTTTGCTTTCCTGTAAGTCCGTGCGACTCAGGACCCACACAGCTGAAGGTCATAAAGATTCTTAGCTTCCTTTATAGCTCCCATAGATAACATCACCCTTGTGAAACTTAGGGCTAGTTTTTGAGTTATTTTACAAGTCCTGCACTCCAGTGGAACCCACCCAGAACAATGGCCCATGCCAAAGCACTGACTCAACTGGTCTTGAGACCCTCATCTAAGAACTCATTAAGCAAAGAAGACAATTTCTACACTCCTGTGGTTCCGCCCAGAACACAGACAGACAGTAGACCCAACTGCCTAGCCTTTTACCCAACTATTAAAAAAAAAGCCCTTTCTCCCAAATTCTCGGGGGGGGGGGGGGATTCAAGAACTTCCTCCTGTCACCTCCGAGTGGCTCCTAGATAGTAAATTCTTTCTCTGCTGGAAGCCCTGCTATCTGGGTGTGCTGGCTTCCTGAGCAGTGTGAATGAACCTTCTAAGTCTGTAGCAGTGGTAGCCACGGGGCCACAGCTACATAATGCTTTAATCCTCTAAATCAGTGGTTCTCAACCTTCCTAATACCACGACCCTTTAATACAGTTCCTGTGGGTTGCAACCCACAGATTGAGAACCACTGCTGTCAATGGTAAGATTTTTTTTTTTTTTTTTTTTTTTTAACAGAAAGTTTGGTTCCATCTCTAGTTTGGGAATTTTTACAGAATCTGTTTTGTAGAAGCCATCCAGCCTCCTCAACTTGCCCCTGTAGACATTCCATCTCGCTGCAGATACAAAGCAGGAAATGAATTAAAAAATATGTCTAAAATGGGCAATGGCACGCAATCCTTGTGAAACTTAACCTTTATGGGCATTGAAGGTCTTTCTCTATGAAAATTCCTTGTGCTTCTCTAAGATACTGAACCCGGAGGGTCATCTTTAATCGAGTGTCTGTGGTTGCTGGAAATTTTTTGTCATCATTTTAAAGAAATGTTTATTTTATTTTTTAAGAGAGATGGTCTCACTGTGTTGCCCAGGCTGGGCTTATGGTACCCTCCTGCCCCATCCTCTCACGTAACTGAGGCTTGATTGCTGCTTTTAGTTTTTGTTGTCAGCAATAAAACCTTGTCAGTGCCCGGGAAATTATTTTACATAAAGGTGAGATTTTGAGGTCAAGAGAGTAATTGTCAGGAACATGGTGCATGCTGCATGCGGGCTGCCGTAGCCAAGCACACAAAGACAGGACATGCCACACACCAGACAAATCCAAAACACAGCGAGAAAATCCGCTTTCAAAGTTACAAAATAATTTTAAAGGTTTAAATGCTTTGCCATTTTAAGTAGCCCACCAACTAGGTCTCTAATAACATGAGGTTCATCAGGTCTGCAAATTGGAGTTAATCATTGGCTGTATGACTTTGGGGACACAAATTTGCTTTCTCTCTTTTGTAAATTAGGGCTCAGAATGATGACCCACCCAAGTCTAGCTCAGCTGAGCCACTGGGAAGTGCTTCAAAGTGGGGTGAAGTGCAAAGATGGGGGTCTGCCTCGCTGCTGCATCTTCTCAGGGCAGTGTTCTCTGGGCCCTCGGCCACCCTGGAAGTCACCTGTGCACCCTCCTGTCTCCCTTCCCCTTCTGGATCTGTCTGTGGAGGCTGTTCTGGAGCCGACACCCAGAGTGGGAGCAGGAGCATAAACAGCTCATTTTCTTTGCCTCTTCCTGGAACAATGCGGAAGGTTCCAGGTGGTTACACTCCAGTGGCCCATAACAGTGACCCTCATTAACACCTCCTTTAAAAAAAAATTTCAGATTAATCTGAGGGTTCATGTGATGAGGTTACATGTTTGCTCTTGGAAGGTGGAGTGTGAATCAGAGTTGGGTCCTTCACGCTGCCTCATACCTGTCAGATGGGAACTCACTGAGCCCTTTACACATCTGCCTGCTGGACTTTGATGCAGTTTCTCGCTCATGTGGGCCTGTAGTCGTTAATCTACTAGTTCGATTTAGTGTTGAGTACGTGGGATGCTTGCTTTTCATTCTTATGACACTTCACATAGGAGAAAGGGGAATGTTCCTGTGCTGTTGGCGTTTTTGCAGACTAGTGCTGGCTTTATGGAAAGAAGTAAGGAGACTCCTCAAGAATGAACACCTTTTTCTATTACTACTCTCTTTGCCTGTCCCGTGCTGGGCTTTCCTGGTGACAGTTCGCACATAAATGACCTGCACCCAAACTCTGTTCTCCGAGGCTGCTTTTAGGGAAACCAGGTGAAGATGTTCCTCATGACTATTCAGTAGGCTAGCTGCTAGCTGCAAAGTCAGGTCAGCAGCTCATGCTTCCAAAGACTGTGTAGTGGGACCTAGCCACGTGGTGTCACACCAGGTTGCAGAGTAATTAGGGAGAGATAGAGCCTGACATTTCTGATCCTCAGTTGGAGATGGGGTTGAAGATGGTAATGATGAATGATCTGTAAACATTGCCTTGGCACCTTTGCCGGGGGCCAGTAAAAAGGATTGTCAACATCTAAATCTTAGAGATTTTAGAATTCAGAGTGGGAAATGGTCAGGGAGGGTTACTATTATCAATACCCAGTACTGACAGAGCCTAGAGTGGGCGGGGAGAGGGTGCAAAGGGTGTCCTGTGTCCTTTGCCTGGAGCCGCCCTTTGTCTCGTAGGCAACACAGGACCTTATCCAAGAGAAGCCACCTGACGATGCTGTAGTTGGCAGAGGATGATACTGAGCCTGCCTGGCAGATCTGGGTGGGGACTGAGGGTTCTCACGGCAGAGTGAGCCTGTAACTGATCTTTGAAGGATGGGGAAGAACCAGAAGGTGGGGCTAGGACTCCTTCAACAGCTCACCTGTGAATTAAATGTAATGAAACTATTCAGTGCTCACGTGCAAGCTCTGTGCGTGGTGCTGGAGTTCAGAAAGCAATCCCCCAAAATGAAGGCCTCAGAAGCAAAAGTATTTCTCTGCTCTTCTCCTGCCTCCTGTCTCTTGGTGCCATTCTCTTCTGAGATTGGCCGTAGAAACCAGAATTCCTTTTCCCCAAGGCAGATCATAGAAACCAGAACCCTTTTTCTCCCAAACCAGCCATAGCACCTACCACGATTACCCTAACTTTCCCTTCACCTTTCTGTGTAAAGACTGGCCATAAAGAAATTAGCTGCTTGTCCTTGTTTGACTGCAGGACATAAGACTTTCATTCCAGAGAGGGCAGAGCTGGAAGGAGGGAATGCCTGCCCTGAGGGGCAGGAAGAATCCAGACAAACAGGGTTTCCTACTCAGACCAGTAGTGGTAGATAGTATCTTTGCTGTTCAATGGTATTTCCACATGCCTGCCTATGTTTTGTTGAACCTAAGCATAAAAATAGACAATTTCCCCCACATCACTGGGCCTTTATCTGAACGCTCCATGGTGTATACATCCTAAATAAATTTGCATGCCTTTTCTCCAGCTTACCTGCCTCTTGTGAGTTGATTTGTCAGGGAAATTTCAGTGGCCTCTCTCTATAGCAGCCTCTCCAGTGGCCACACATACTGGTGACTGGTAGGCTCAGGCAGAGCAACTTATTTTGGTAAATTTGAATTTTCAAAGAAATGGAGTCAATGTTTAAGATGTCAGAAGATTTTTCTGTAAAACTGCAGCTTTTGCTAAGGCTATGGGAAGATCTGGCAGCGTTGGTCTGCATTTCTGCATGGGTAAGGAATTGGTAATGAACAGAGACCATTCAGGTGGGCGTGTCCCTTTTCACTCGCCACACTCACCCCAGCTCTGAGGCCAAGGGCCAGTGGTCATTTAATCATTTGTCTCACACAGTTTTGTTTTTCCTAAATGGGAGAAATGTCTCTAAATGCTTGTCTTTCTTTAAAATTGGAGAAAGAAAGCTGTTTGAGTCTGCAGATGGACAATCTGGTTTTTTGTTTTCAGGGGAGAAGAAAAGTATTGCATATTGAGCAAGAACTAATTGCCAGTCATTGAACCAACAGCTTTGCAGGCCCGAGTAACCACTTCCCACTTCACAGATAAAGAAGTGAAATGAGAAAGTCGTGGGTCCCTGGGCTTCAAACATTGGCTCTTCCCACTGCACCTGGGTGTGCTTGACCTTCCTGGATGTCAGATTTCATGCTGTGGGTGTGCTGAGTCTCCTGTCACCACATGTGGGTGTGGGACAGGTGGCAGGGGAGGTAGAGGGAAGGGCATACCCTGGGAGCAGGGCTTTATTATTACCAAGAAAATGAAAAGACTACAGCCCAGGACCCACTCACCCATTCCAGGACAAGGGACTACAGTTGTAGGAGGGGAAGTGCATCCTGCCCTTGGGTTTGATGGGCAGCCAATGTCACGCTGGGCTTCAGTATAAGAAGGATGACTGACAGGCAAGGTCAGTCTTTCCTCAGCTTTATTCTGGTGCAGAGCCCCTAAACTGCCAACAAACTAGAGTTTTGGACAAGAGCATGGTCTGGCAGCAGCTCTGTGATGTCTGAAATGGCTCTGGCATAACTGTGCTTGGATGTGACTGCTGTCTAGGTGTTCGCAGCTCCATGTTTCAGTGTCAGAATCTTGTTATTTGCTGTGTTCAAATCCAGGCTCCACACTTACCACCATCTGGACCTTCTGCCTGGTTCTGGGTTAACCTGCTTGGGGATAACATAAAGTAGAGGACATGTATGAAGCATTTAGCTCCAGCATAGCACATAGTAAGTGCTTTATAAATGTTAGGCTGCTTTCTGCCCTTTTCTGGACAATTCAGCAAACTTTCTGCAGGAGCCTTTGTTTTTTCTACCACTTGCTCACTGGCTTCCTCGGCCAGTGCATTCAAGCCACCATGGGGACAGGAGCATTGTGTACAGAATGGTAATCTGGGCTTCACCCGCGGCCTCAGCCTTCCTGATGGCCGCTGCATCATTTTAGGTGTTAATTTGCTTCACTCCAGCGGCGCTGACCAGAGTGCCGGGTGTGGCCACGCCGCGCTCCCCAGGTCTTCCCACTAGGTGGCGCTGGGCCTGCCCCAGGGATACGTGGCCCAGGGCACAAGCGAGGCTGCCCCCTGGGATACTCCTTGGAAATGCAAATGTCAGGCCAGGCTCGTCAGTGTGCCTCTGTCACCTGTAGGATTTTATTCGCTGCTCTCGGGTCTCCCCACTGACTGGGCCATGCATCTCCCCTGAACCTTTCTGGGCTCTGCGTCTCACTCACATTCTCTCCTCTGCGCCTGTCCTTTGTTTCTGCAGGTCTGGTTTCTATCACCACTGCATGCTCAAATCTGCTCTCCTGCCTCCCTACTGTGTACAGTCAGGTGCTGGGGACATCTATGCCCTCCTGGAGTTACTGTTCTGCTTAGTGAGATGGGCCTCAAAGGAAACTGGAGTGAATAAAACCACCACAGACGGTACTAACTGTGGTGAGTGGATGCTGAGGAAGTGCATAACTGTGGGCTGTGAGCCCAGGAGGCTACTCTGAGTGAGATGACATTTGAGCTGAGTTTCAGGCTGAGAGTGAAAGAGCCAGCTTTGCAGAGGGCAGGGGCAGGAGGGGGCAGCTTCTGGCAGAGGGGGTGGCATAAGTGACCTAAGAGGAGAAAGAGAGGGGCTGGTACTGGGAGCAGCATGAAGCTGGCGTCTGAGCAGAGAGGTGCTGGGGCACCAGGCGGGAAAGCCATGGAAGGAAGTGGTCAAGATTTAAGCTTTTTACAGCGTTTTTACTGTTCTGTGTACAGCAGCCACAGGGATGGGGAAGAAAGGAAATGGAGTTCAGAAAGGGATCCTGAAGAGAGGGAGATTTAGCAGCGGGTAGACCTGGGTACCCTGACGGCGGGTCTTCTCCTTTATATAGGAATGAGGCTGACTGCTGGGTAAACGCCAATGGCTTTGTGCGGTGGGGGCGGCTGCCCTCTGTAGCGCTGGGAGAGAGGGACCCGGGACCATATGCGGTCTAGAGGCAGAGTGGTGTCATCCAGCGACCGGCTCCAGTGCAGGCACAGAAGGAGCAGAGTGGCCGGCCCGTGCACCTGCTGCCCAGGGGCACTGAGGACGCTGGCTCGGCGTCTTTCTCCTCTGTCTTCCTTTTGCATCGTGTCCAGGGAACTCAACCCACGTGGTCCTTGCAGTTTCGCTTAGGCAGGGAGCTCAGAGCCCCGCTGACTCCCTTTAGAGCATACCGGACACCCCTTTCCCCCTGATTTCGCGTCGTACAGTGTACAGTCCTACAGTGTAGCACAGGGAAGAGTGGGTGCCTCCCATGCCACCCAGAAATATCTCCTTGATGTCCTCATCACCACAAGAAAACTTCACTTCTAATGACGTCATTGCCAGCCATAGGCTGACCTTCTGCTGGGGAGGCTGCCCTGTTAAGTCACGCGTTTACGGCGCACATCATGAACATTGGTAGAAAGGAGAGCAACAGAGCAAGCGAGGGACGGGGCGGTAGGGAGAATGAGTAACTTCGCGTAAGGGATCTGTGAGCAGAGGGGCAAACGCCGAAGAGGCGCAAAGGAGGGGGGAACTCTGGGGTTGGAGGCAAGTTCCTCGCACTGCGAGGTTTGCACGGGACAGGCGCCTGCAGGGAAAGTTAAGCCTCCCCCGCGAGCTCAGGAAGAGGAGCTAAAGCTGGAGGCTCCCCGCGGAGCACGTTGAGATGAGCAGCTGTGTCCACTAGAGGGCGCCAGCACTCTGCAGTGCGGCCCGGAGAGGCGGGTGCAGGCTCAGAAGGCGGCGGAGAGTGAAAGAGGTCTGCGGTGGCCCGGGACCTCCGTGGTAGCATACGCCCGCACCCCTGGACCCTTTCTGCCATGTGGCTGCTGTATCCTTGGGCGTCTCAGATCAGCTGGGGTCCTACATGGGGAGTAGGACCTCTGACTAAGGCTTGGGAGCTTCCGGCAGCTGTGACGAAATACCAGAGGGACCCAGCGGGTCCCAGTACCTCCTCCCTGGAAGGGGAGTTTCATGGGGAAGGAGAACTTGTCTTCTGTTCCCTGTCCCCGGAGGCTAGCTGTGTCCTGTGCTCCCCAAATCCACTGGGCCTTCATGCCTGCTGGGTGCTGGCTCTGGCCAGCTGCTGGCCAGCATGGGAGTGGCACCTTGGGGACAGTGAGGCTCTGCTGGTGTGCCCAGGAGCAAGGCTGGGGTGGTGGGTGGGGGGCAATGGGAGAAGGAAGTGGCAGAGGGGGCAGCAGGTGGTCTTGGCAGAACTGGGGAGAATGCAGAACGGCAGAGAGCAGTCCCATTAGCATAGGGTTGGCTCAGTAGTCACTGGGGCTACAGCATTTCCAGAACCAGGAAACCAACCCATGAAGCCAGCTCTACTGACTTCTGAGGTCCTCTCCTCCAGGCTGTGCGGAGCCAGGGCACCAAGAGGGAACATCCAGGTATTCCATCCTGGCTTCAGCTGTGGTGTTACCTGCCAAGCTCTCTGCAGGAGCCTGGAGACTGACTGTCATATCCCCTGATAACTGGGACCCTCTGTCCACAGGCTGTTCAGCCACAGCCTTGGGCCAGGCCTTTCCTCTGAGTACTAGGCTGGGGACCAGAGCTGCTGGGGCCTGTGTGCCCTACAGGCTCCACGAGGGTCTGACAGCTGCAGGTGCTGGTGGCAATTCCTTAGAGGCTACAGCTGTTGTGATTGTCACTGCCAACATCTCTGAACACTACTCACCTGATTATGGGGCTGCCCCAAGTTCGTGTGTGGGTTCAGCCTTACTAACATGGGTTAGAGATGTGCTGGACCGCTTGTAAAACATTTCTTTGTTGCAGAAGCTAAAGCTGCTATGCTGGTAGCCAGAGGCCATGGCTTGCTTGTGGTCTCCAGCAGCCAATTCTTCTGCCTGAAAATGATATTGGGTTAGTTATGCAACAGACTTGTCTGAAATGTTAATATATTTGTTTCTAAATGCTACCGATGGATGATTTCTATCATACTGAGAGCCTTAGTGATGAAAGTTGTCCAGAGCCCAGGACTTTGTACAGAGTCTGTGTGAGACTTGACGGAATCTAACAGACAAGGGAAGGCTGGTCGGCTGGGTGTTTGAGAAGTTCGCTTCAGTACTGGCTTCATCCTCAAACAATAAAGACAGAGGGGATTGTGTCACAATGGCAAGTTTATATGCAATTGGCCAAGCCAGACATCCATCCATTCTGTAACACAGTGTGACAATAAGTAATGTGATTTAGAGGGGAGGAGAGGCTCAGAGAGGTTGAGGTTTTCCCAGAGTCACACAGCAAAACAGAGACATACTGACGCTCTGGAGGCAAATTTCTACATCACATTTTCAGGGTTCTTTCTGCAAAATGATATGCTAAAAAGCGCAGGGGCTGGAATTCATTCCTTTGATTGGTCAAACCTATATACTGAGTCCTTACTGCATGCTAGATGCTGAGGACAGCTTGAAGTCTTGGGGGGTGGGGTTCTCAGGTAATGTAGTGAGTCTGGGTAGAGTATCAGGTGGGAGGCCCATTTCAGCCAAGGGGGCTACCAAGCAAGCCTTTCTGGAGGAACCATAAAATAACTGAGTCTCCTTGGAGGATAGCCCATTAATTGGATGCCCCATGGAGACTGTTTCAAGAGAATCAGAGAGTAAATGCCAATGAGAAAACAAATAAGACAAATAACCAAGAGTGATGGAGCTTTTGCTGGAGAAAGGTAGCAGCTTAGCTGGGTGTGTCTGGGAGGCCCCAGCAGGGCAGTGGTAGAGCTGGGAGTCTGCTGGGCAGAGGAGCTATTATTTTTTAAAATTTCTGTTCACGATGGAAAATTCTGAACATGTACAAAAGTGGAGAGACTAGCACAACAAAGTCTCACGCTCTCCTCATCAGCCTCACCAATTGCCAGCTCAAGGCCCATTTTGTTCGTTCTGTACCCTGTCTACTCCCCCACCACTGGAGTAATTCAGAGTAAATCTCTGATGTCGTATCATTTCCTATATAAATATTTCAGCAGGCAGCTCTAAAGGATAATGACTATTCTTAAAAAAACATAATCACAATCTCATTATCACACCTAAAAACATCAATAGTCATTCTAGGCAGTGTTCAATGTTCAATTGCCTCAATTTTTTCAGCAGTTGGTTTGTTAAGTCAGAATCCAAATAAGATCCACATGTTGCATGTAGTTAAGTCTTTTGAGTTTCTTTGGAACTATAATTTCTTTCTTCCTCTGTTTTTTTCATTGCAATGTGTTGGTTTAAGACATCGAGTCATCACTGCTGGGGTTTGTCCTACTTGGTGCTTGCTGTTTGCAGCCCTGGAGTCCTGTTTAACATGTTCCTCTGTCCCCTGTCTTTCCTGTACCCTGGAACTTGAGTCTGGAGGCTCCAGCAGATTGAGGTTTGAGTTTCTATGGTGCCAGAATTCTTGAAGCATGAATTGAAAGGCAGCCTGCAGAGCAGCGTGTGTGGTGTGTGCGTGTGTCTGTGGGCTCTGCTCTTCTCCATTTGGCCACTTTTCAGAGGCCACTGCTCTCCACTCTCTGGTGACCACAGGCTCCTGTCAAGGTTGCGAAACCGCTTCAAGGCTAGGGACATGTGGAAGAGCATGTGAGGTGCAAAGAGTGTTGCCTGCTGTCCAACTGGGGCACTGGGACGCTGCCTGAAGGAGCCTTGGTGGGGACTGAGTCGCTGTTGCTGTGCGCACTTCCTTGCCACCTGCTCTGCTCACGCTGTGACGGGAAGGTGTTTGCTGTCAGGATCCCTAGGACGTGGGAGGGCCCGGCCTTCTCTCCCTCCCCCCCGCTGTCCAGCCGCCATCTATCGGTGGCTCACCTTGTGCCAGTTCTCTGCCACCAGTGGGGAAGTTAGACGTGAACCAAGGCGTCTTCCCTGAAGTTCCTGTCGTCTGAGGAGCCGACATGACGTGGGAAGTGCAGTGGCAGTTTGCCCATGTGCTAGCCAGAGGTCCCCAGGGGTCCCTAGAAACCAAGGAGTGGGACTGGGGGAGGCTCTGAGAGCACTGGTCTGCTCTCTGCCTTGATGGCTGGGTGGGAACCACCATCCAAGCCAGAGACTGAGCTGGGAGGAGGAGGAGGCTGTGTGCCGAGAGGCCTGTCCTGGCGCCTGGTGCCTGCCCCAAGCCGCCCAGCACCGGCAGGTGTTGCCTGAGCACCCTGTCTGGGCAGGGGGAGAACAGGCTTGTCTCAAGCCTACAATGTGTGTATGGTGTCCAAGCCGGGAGGCACCTTCACCCCCGTCCTTTCTCCTTCACGTCCAATGCATGGCCTATTGTGTCCATACACCTGACCTCCAAAACAGATCTCCAATCCATGCCTTCTCTCCATGCGCCCCACCCCCAGCTGCCTGCCCTTCACCCCCCTCCCCCCCCACTGGCTCCTGCTTCTCTCTTTGAAGCCATTCCTCAAACTTCAGCCAGAATCTTCCTTTTGAAGCATAAATCCATCATACCCACCCCCCACCTACAGTCCTATAATGGTTTATGTGGTGTCCCCCCATCCCCTAAAATTTGTCTCCCAAGAACCTCAGAACGGGACCTTATTTGGAAATAAGAGTCTTGTCGCTGTGATTAAGTTTTGATGAACTCATGCTGGGTTCGGGTAAGGCTTGAGATCCAAAGACTGGTGTCTTCATATCAGAGGGACGGAGGAGGCAGGCCGCTTGCAGACAGAAGCGGGCCTTGGAGTGAGGCATCTGGAAGCCCAGCCAGGGATGTGGCACCCCCTGGGAGGCAGAAGAGGCAGAGAAGGACTCCTTCCCAGAGTGCTGGCAGGGAGCACGGGCCTGCCGGGACCTTGATTTCAGATGTTCACCCTCTAAACTGAGAAAATACACTTCTGTTGTTCCAAATGTCCTCTCCTGTCCTACTGTGTTATGGGAACTTTAGGAATCTAATAAAACCCTTCATCAACAACATTCAACATCATACCTAGGGTGAAATCCCAAACCATGCTCATGTGCTGCCAGGCCGGTGTGGTCCGGCCCCTCTGTCCTGCTGCCCCAGGTCCGAGGCCGGTGCCCTGCCCACAGCTCGCGTTCCCTCCGTGCTCCTCTACCCCCCTCAGTGCCCCAGAGAGGCCTCCCTGGCGTCCTCCTTTTCTGATCCTGCTCTGATCGAAACCAGTTCCTGCTGGGATTCTCTCATTGCTCTGTTCACTTCCCTCCTAACGCTTCTTACAAGTTGCAAGTTTTACTAAACTGTGAGGCCTGTTTCCTCACGACATCATGGGCTCTTTGTGGACAGGTGTGTCTCTGTCTTGCTGTACCCGCAGCTCTTCCTGCCATGACTGGCACATACTAGGTGCTGAATACATGACCAGCACATAGTAGGTGTGGAATAGAGGAACTCAGTGTCCACGCATGTGAAAGTATTTCGCAGGATGAGGCTGCATAGAGGGTCACATGCAGGTATGGTGTGACGCAGAGAGGAGGGGAAGTCGGAAGTGATGCCATCCCATCCCTGGGGGTCAGACCTGCTGCTGACAGTGCCAGCCCCCCATGTCTCTTTGTCAACTTGGGGGTGCTGACATCTGGTCCCCATGTGCCCGACTCCTCTGCCAAATGAACAGGACTTGGCTCTGCTTGTTGGGGAAGAGGCCCTGAATTTGAGCAAGAAAGGCCTTCCATCTCTCTGGGCAGTGATTCATGCTTCCCAGAAGACAGCTGGTCATGATTTACAAGGGCTGCGGACTTTCTGGGCCATCACGGTGGTGAATGACATCACCCAATAGTGGAAATTTAATACCCGGAGGTGGTGCTGGGTGTTGGGGTGAGAAGGGGCTCCGGGAGCGTGTGCCCCAGCTCTGAGCTTACGGACGGGCCCATTGAGGCCCTGGGAGGCACACAACTTGCCCAGGGCCCCCACGGGCATCCTTCCTGTGGCAGCGTAGGGCTGGAATCCAGGACTCATTGGGTGGTTTGCTCCTCCCCCGAGGTTTTCCTCTTAGAAAGGAGAAACCAGGCAGAGAACCTCGCCTCCTGCTCTGTGGCGAGCTGACATTTAAGTAATTTCATCTGGCTCAGCTTTTACTTACATCCTGTAAGCGTGACAGTTCTACTTTATTTAAGTTAAACTTTTTAAAGCTCTCCAGGCTTTTCAACAACCTGGCAAGGCTGGAAGGCATCTGCTGTGTCTGCAGCCTTGCCGCTGCCCTTGCCCCCTCCTGCTTCTGTGAGGAGCCTGAGACAGCTGGGGGGTGTGATAGGGGAATAGCGAGGGGTACAGAGAGGGGGCGTGTGACCCCTTTACCTGTTGGGATTCTTCACTGGACTTTCCATGTCATCCCTGTGGGGCTTGGCAGCCTGGCTTTGTGCTGGGCAGACATTTGGTGCTTAATTAATTAAGGCAGATGAATGCCATGAATACCCACCAGTGGTTTGAGGACTTGAGGTTGGGCTTATCCCTTTTTATAACTTGCTTCCAGCATAGCATGGTGGCATGGGAGTGTCCCCTCACTCATAGGAGTGTGGCTCCCCCAGTCCACATGCTCAGCCAGAAAACCCCGTGATCCTCAGGAGTCTCCCCTTCTCCACCCGACCCATCCCCTGCAGGAGCTTGGGCTTGATCTCTGACACACCTCAAAGGCTGCCTCCCTTGCTGCCCTTTGGGGGCATCAGGCTGCCACCTGCCCAGCTGCTGAGTGGGGTCTGAGGACTGGCCCTTGTGGGCACTCTCGCCTCCCAGACAGTCCATATTTTACAAAGCAGCTTGCAAAGGGAGCAGACTTTTAAGATGAAAGTCACCACGTTCTGCCAATCGCCTGCTTGACGATGCGCTTAACTTGCCCTTGTACTTGGAATAAAATTCTGATTTCATGGCAAGGCCATGGGCTGTGCAAGCTGCTTCCCACAACACCTTCGGCACCCCACCCCCTTTCAACCCCCCCTCACTGGGGCCTGCCCTCTGCCTGGCTAAGCTCGTCCCTGCCTCGGATGCTCCCTGGGCTGGAGGCTCTCTGCCCTGGCTTCCTGCAGTGCACCTCCTCAGCCTCCAGGACTCAGCTGGCACGCCACCTCCGTGGGGATGTCCTCTGTAGCCACCCCTGTAACACAGGTGCCCCTCCACATTATACTGTAGCTCTGGAGCCGGAAAACTAGAGGCCAAATCTGGTTGCAGCCTGATTTTATAAATAAAGCTTATGGGGATATGGCCGGCTCATTCCTTTACCTGTGGACTTCGGCTGCTGCGGGGTTATGCTGGCAGAGCTGAGTAATTGTGACAGGGACCATGTGGTTCACAGAATCTGAAATATTTACTATCTGGCCCTTTTGAGAAAAAGCTTGCCAACCTCTATTCTAGTTTAACCTCTTACTGACTTTCTTCATGACGTTTTTCACATGTGGTAATTATTTTATATATTTTCTCTTTTGTTGTCTGTCTTCCCATAAAACATAAATTCCTGAGGGTCAGACCTTCCACGACATTCCCAGGTGTCTCTCCAGTCTCTAGTTGTTGATTAAAACAAAATTGTGATGTTATGTCTAATTATTTCCTAGGACTAACAGAGGGATTACTGGTTAGACTGGTATTTGGGGGTTATCCTTGTTGGGCCTATGTGCCCTGGACACCTGTACCTAACACCCCGAGGGCCAGACAGGAGTGTCACCCTGTATTTATGTTACCTCTCACGCAGTCTCACCTGGGCATAGGTTCTTCTTCTATTAATATTTCTCCCTCAACCATATTGGCCTCCAGGATAGATACTGGAGCATGAATGAATCAGTTACAAATGATAGAAAATAGATGAGACCTTTCCCTGGACAGGGTGGAGAACAGACGTTAAGCTGGTTTCTGGAAGAAGGACCCTGAACTGGGCATCTTTTCTAGTCTTGATACCACAGACTTGGTACAGAGGGCTTCAATTTCTGGAAGGAGGTGGATTCTAAATCATAACTCCCTGTGAGACTGCACCCTGTCTGGACTTCAGCTGCTTCATCTGAAACGTGGTTTCCAGAAAGTACTGAATCACTGCCTCATAACTTCCTGGGGTTTTTGTGTTAAAGTCAGAGCCCCCATGTGACACCAGGTGGTTCTGATTCACAACGGGCCCCCTGAACTAAATTCTCTCCCACATCTCTGATTCTGGGGGCTCATTTCTGGTTCAAGTTCCTCCACAAGCATTTGCTGTGTGTCTTTGGGCAGGGTGCCTCATGTCTCTGAGTTCCAGCCTCCTAACCTGTGGCAGAATCATATTTTAAAATATTAACTAAGGCCAGGTGTGGTGGTTTACACCTGTAATCCCAGCACATGGGAGGCCCAGGCAGGTGGATAGCCTGAACTCATAGGTTAGAGACCAGCCTGAGCCAGAGCAAGACCCCTTATCAAAATAGCTGGGCTTTGTGGTGGGCGCCTGTAGTCCCAGCTACTCGGGAGGCTGAGGCAAGAGAATCTCTTAAGCCCAAGAGTTGGAGGATGCTGTGAGCTATGATGCCACAGCACTCTACTGAGGGTGACAAAGTCAGACTCTGTCTCAAAAAAAAAAAAAAAAAAATTCTTGCTATTCCTTTTTTCCTCTTTAGAGCCCTTCATTCTGTTTACTGGAGAGAATCCTCCCTTTCTCCCTGTCCCTCCCTGTGATAGCAGAAAGTAAAAGAAAAGGAACTCTGGTTGGCTTTTGAGTTTTAGTAGCTTAGACTCTTGCGGGAGCAGAAGGACTGGCATCCCTCTCTCTGACCAGAGCACGATTCTCAGGGCTACAGGCAAGGCTATGAGTTGGATGAGATCAGGAAAGACGAAGACACAGTGAGAGTCCGCGAGCAGCACCCCCGGGTGTGTCTGCTGGAGCGGAGGGCAGAGGAGACTACCTGTGTTCCGGGCAGGCAACAGGGCCCCAGGGAAGAAATAGCTTCCTGGTGAGTCCTGAGAAGGAACATCTGGATGCCTCGGTTTATCTAAAACCTAAAGTGAAAAATGCATGGCAGGTGACTCCCAAGGGCTGTGAAGCCAAAAGGGGCCTTGGGGGAGGGATGAGGGTTGCACGACAGTGACCTGTATGGCACAGGGCATCAGAGCCAGCCTTTTCTTCTCCCAGCTCCCTCTAAACCCCAGCAATACACTGGCTTTCCTGAACTTCCTAGGCAACCTCATGGGGTGGACCTGAAATGGCTGCTGTAACTCTACCACTCTGATCAGACAAACAGGAACATTCTCACTCTTGGTTGGCGTTGTATGTGTTAGAGGGCAGAGCAAATGTAAGGTTTGGCTTGAAAATAGCGACAAAGGGGATCTTGAATGATGAGAAAGTTGCTTTGGAATAAACAGGCAGAGGTGGATAATGTGTGAGAGGGGGAGGGGAGAGAGAGAGAGAGAGAGAGAGAGAGAAAGGAAAGGAGGGAGGGAGGGAGGGAGAGGAAAAGGGAAAGGGAAGGAAGAAATTCCCCAACCAGCAGCAGCCCTGCCTGTGGGCAGCAGATGATCTACAGATCAGGTCCTATTAATGAGGCTGGTGGCAGAAAATCTGGCACCAGGGCATGGGGCTTCAAGTAATCCATCTTGGGAGCCACTGAGCCATGAACTTGCTAAATGATATTTTCTGGAGACCAATTCAGTCATGGTTGTCTGCAAGGGAAGGTGGCATCTCCTCAGCTGGAAGGCCAGATGGTCCCCATGGTGGCAGTGGGCCCAGGGCCCCATCGTGGGAACAGGTATCACAGCAGACGCTGGCAGCACCTGGGCCAGCTGAACTCAGGTTGCTGGCGTTCTGGCAAGAGTGGATCTGTTCATCTGTGTGTCTGTTTCCTTCCTTCCGACACCCACCTTCCTCTGACTGGCATCTGCCTGTCTGCTCCAGTGGGGGGCCTTGTATATCTACTTACCACCACCTGCCAGCATCAGGCTGGAGCTTCCTAGGAATTGAGGCTGTGGCAGTGGGAAGGGGTGGACAGTAGAGCATCATAGACAGAGAGCTATGGGCTCACATGGACCCCAATGCTGCCTCCACCCTAGCTGTTGGGCTATGTGCAAGTAATCCAAACTCAAACTACCTTAAACCTCAGTTTCTTCCCCTGTCAAATAGGAGTACCTACTTCATAGAATGGTTTTGAAGATTAAATAGGATGATATAAACAGAGTACTTAGTGCAGTACCTGGCACCTAGTACCCAGTACCTACTTCTGAGTAACTTCAAGGCCACCATGCCTGTGTGGTCTTGCCTGCTATGAGGTGGAGCACGGGCACATCACAGAGGGACCGGTGTGCGGCTCTCCAGGTGGGGTCATACCCCTCCCAGACCTTGGCGATCTTCTCTTTTAATCCTCTTTTTCCCACTTCTCCTGGACTGTGTTCCCTTTTCCTCCTCCCAGCCGCACATGATAGTGGAGCTGACTCTGTCCAGACAGAATTGTGTTAGAGGTTCCCACTTCCTGAAACCCTGCCCATCCGAGATAGCCTGTTTCCAATTACCGTCCCTACCCACAAGCTACAGTGATGAGAGCAAACTGAAAAAATGACCATCATGGCTGGACTGGCTTTGAAGCTTTAACCCATTCTGATGCTATGTTAGACCCAATGTGATAATTTTCCTGTTCCACTCCGATGTCGGAAGGTGTTTGACACTTTTTTGTTGTTGCATTCTACACAAGCCCTCAACTTGCTCAGGAATTGGGAACAATTACAGCTTCTAGGAAGGATTTTCCAAGTGATCTGAAACAGTAGAAACATCAGGAGTTTGAATTACATGTCTATCAATGTGATAAGAAAATGCTGTGCCTCTCATCCCAAGACAAGAGGCTGGTGAGAAGGCTGAGTGCGTTCTTTGGCCTTTAGCCACAGTGGATCACTGGTTATAGGAAGAAGTAGCCTGTTCAATTTCAAAAACCGACAGTTATTTTAGAATTCACAAAGTTTAATGGATGAGTGGACAGAGCTGATCACCACTGTGGATGTTACAGATTTACAAGGTGGTCCCACACGTGGTGGTAAAAAATTCTTCTGGCTGATGGAAGTTGCAGCTGTGAACAACTATATCCTTGACTCATTAGACAAGAGAGTGGGGGAAAAGTGCAGACACGCCTTTCTTCCAGGAGAAATCTCATCACTCAGCTTGTGAGTCGGGTGAGGAACAGATCTGAGAGAGAGGGGAAGACCATCACCTTCTGACACTGGGGAAAGGATAAAGGGGAAGATGCCTAATGAACAAAACCAACAAAGGATCGCAGAGTTTGCAGAAGATGTAAGAAGGGTGAAGGACAGAAACCAGTTTTGACTGTGAGACTTGCAGAGGGATGCCTAGACTTCATCCTGGAGACGGCTTTCAAGAAGTATCACACTCAAAAAAATTACAAATAAAAATAAATGAGATCACTTTAATTATTTTATATAACCTAAAATAGGTAATAAAATCAGGGGAGGTTCATATTTATGTTTTTCTCTTTTAAAACCGTAGGATAATTACAAGGACTCCACCAACCTCTTTCCCATCCAAAATAAATAAGAGCTGGGAGTGTGTGGGTGGCAGAAAAATTGGACTGGATTAACCTCATTCTTAATGAACATTTTTGTGATGGGCTTTTGACCACACTGCCAGCATCCTTTCCTCCTGAGCACTCTTCATCTGTGAGGCAGTGATGGCAGGAAGGTCAGAGTTCAGGTCCTTGATGATGCTTGAATGCTCAGCTCCTTTCTCTCTTGGTTTCCTCCTCTGCAAAGTGAGTGGAGGGTCCCTATGATCTTTGGGGTCCTCTTGCTGCTTTGTTGAACTTGAATGCTTATAGGAAAACATGAAAACAACCGAGATCTATGGTAAGCAGCTCAGAGAAGGGGTGACCAGTGTCCTCTGGTTTTTAAAATTATCTCTCCAAAAATAGACCCGTAGTGAGTGACAGAGCTCTGTGACCCTTGAGGAGGAAGTGTTGGGAAATGATTCCCTTGGTTGACAGTTTTTATAAGGATATTTTTTCTTTCCAGGGTGTCCTGCATTGGATGTCAGCCTATCTTTCTAAGTAGGACCTTGGCTTCTCATTGGAGTTTTTTGGGAGTTTTTTGAAATCTTGATGCCCAGGGCCCCATCTCAGAACATTCTGGAAGTGGGCTGAGGCATCAAGACTTTGTAAAGCTTGTCCATGTGATTTCAATGTGCAGAGGAGTGGAGAATGACAGCTCTGGAATAGCGCATCTCAAGTGTTCCTGGGCTCTGAGGATCTTGTGAAATGCATATTTGAGTGGGGAGGGCAGCAGTGGGGCCTGAGACTCAGCATGTGTGACAAGTTCCCAATGCTTCTGCTGCTCCCAGATCACGCCCTGCAGGAAGACGGGGAAGGCTCAGGTGTTTGGCTCTGCCTCAGAAACGCCACAGACCTCCATCCAGGAAGCTTCTCTACCCCCCATGAGACTGGAAAGTGTGAGGGCCTAACACTTTGGCCCCTCTTCAGATGGACAGTCTTGAAATATTTGTTAAGTATTTCTTTAGTGTGAATGGCATTGGTACAGGCCACTGGAATGTTTTAAAAATTGTGACTGGAATGTTCTGTGGGCATGTGTCACTTTCAGAGCTGGGCAGCATCTTAAGCTCTTCTTGATGCATCTGGAATTGCCCACCGTGGCCGTCTCAGCACAAAGCCCTCCTGCCCCATGGGATCTCTGGCAGCCTTGGAAGGACCTTTGGTCTGAGCTGCTGCCTAAGGCATTGGCTTGATTGAGTAGGTGGCTCAGGGGGACAAGGACAGTTATAGGTGGCACAGGAAGCAGTGAGTGTATCCAGGCCCAGATGTGGTGGTGATGACAATGGTGATCCATGTCCAGTCCCTGTCTGTGGTCTGACCGGGGCTGAGATTCTGGACATCCAGTCTTGATTGGTTTTAGCTGTTCCAAGGATTTTGTGAGCCACTTAATATCCTGCCAATAAATGTACAGTCTGCTTAAGTGGCCTTGATTTCTGTTGTGTGAAATCAAGAATCCTGACTGTGCCCTACCAGTCAGACCACTGGGGTGTTGACAGATTAAATATGGTCATCCACGTTGAAAGCTGAGAGTCCACCCCGCACATTGGTAGCAACAAATCCATGGCAGCTGTGTTAATGCAGGGGCAGAGAGGGGGAGGAGGGGTGGAGGGGGAGGAAGAGGAGGACATATGGGAGGAAGAGCAAACGGGACGGGAGAGGGACATTGTAGAGTGGCCCTACAAGGTGACACCATCAAAGTTGAGACTAGAAATGGGAAAGGAGCCGACCATGTGAGGAGCATGCTCACAGAGGGAGCAGTCAGCTGGGTCATGGAGGTGGGCCAGCTCCAGTTGTTGGAGGCCACGAGTGTGGGGTTGTGGTGACTGAGGGGCTGGGTGGGGATGCAGAGCAGACTGAGCAGGGCCCAGAGCATGGTGGACTTTCCCTTGCACTTCCGAAATTTGAGGGAGAGCCTTGGGAGCTGGGTGGGGGTGAAGTTGATCTTTCTGGGTGGAGCTTCCACCTCCTTGGATGACTCCTCTGAATGCTCAATGGGGGCTCAAACGCTCAGTACACTCATCAGCCTGGTTGTGGAAGACAACCTGGGGAGGACGTTTCTATCAACCAAAGCAGGGCAGACAACGCTCTGGACACTGATACCCTCCCAGTCTCAGTGGGTTCACTCAGCAGACAGAGTCTGGTGCTGCTCCAGGGCGGCTGTCCTCCATGCAGTGACTCAGCAGTTCTCCATGCTTGGATCTCATGCTGCCCCATGTCCTCCTGTGGCTCCTGGGTCACTGTGGCAAGAGATGAGAGATAAGGAGGGCAAAGCTCCACACTTTGATGTTCTTGGGGCACAGCCCTTTGCCCAGGGCTGGTCACACAGCCTTACTTAAATGTGATAGGGCTGGAGAATGGAGAGGAGCTCATGGAATATCTGATGAGTGTGGTATCTGCCATATCTGACATCGATTATTTCTAAAATCTAGTTCAGCAGCTTACCTTAGGATAAACAGACATAAAAGACAACTCTGTGCTTGTCACTACATCTTGGTTAAGCTTTGCCGTAACTTTATGAGATAAATATTAATATAATCTCCATTTACTCTGAAGAAATGGAGACTTGTGAAATGTATGATTTGGGACCTATGGTTGCAAGTGTTAAGAATTCAGGCCTTAGTCTTTGATCGATCAGTGAGTGGTTACAGTTTACAGTAATCTATTGTATATTTCAAAATAGCTAGAAGAGAATAATTTGAATGTTTCTGGCACAAGGAAACAACAAATATTTAATATAATGGATATCCCATTATACTAATTTGATCTTTACAAATTATTAATATATGAATGTATTAAATTATCACATGTACTCTGAAAATATATACAGCTATTATGTACCAATATGAATGAAATTAAGAAAAGAATAACAAATTTTAAATAAAGGTAATAAAGTCACGTAAGAAAAAATTTTAGGGCTTCAGGAACGGCTGGATCCAGGGTCTTCATGATGTTGTCGAGACTCAATTCTATTTCCTTGGTTCTAAATTTTCCTTTGGTGTAGCAGCTCCATCAGTTTCAGGTTTGTACTATCTCAGTTTTAAGTATAGGAGAAAGAGTTCTGTTTTTTTTTGTTGTTGTTGTTGTGTGTGTGTGTTTTGTTTGTTTGTTCATTTGAGACAGAGTCTCACTCTGTTGCCCTGGGTAGAGTGCTGTGGCATCATAGCTCACAGCAGTCTCAAACTCTTGGACTCAAGCAATCCTCTTGTCTCAGCCTCTCAAGTAGCTGAGACTACAGGCTCCCACCACAACACCTGGATAGTTTTTCTATTTTTAGGAGGGGGAAGGTCTCAATTTTGCTTGGGCTGGTCTTGAACTCCTAAGCTCATGTAGTCCACCAGCCTTAGCTAGGATTCTAGGCGTGAGACACTGCACCTGGCCGAAAGAGATCTTTTTCTTCTTAGGTATCCCACCTCAAATCTCTTGGTCTGATGTGAGTTGTGGACCATGCTGATCAACTGCTGTGGTTTAGGGGGTGAAACAGGCTGACTGCCCTCCTGGGCCGTGTGCCAACCTCTCGAGTGGGGAGGAGGGAGTTGGGTATAGTCAGCCTGAAGGAAAATCATGGTTCTCTTACCTGGATAAAAAAAAAATGGATGCTGCTTAGACCAAGAAACCAAGCAAGCAGACATTTACTTCAGGGAGTTTAAATAACATGCATAATTCTTTTTTTTTTTTTTTTTTTGTTTTTTTTTTGCAGTTTCTGGCTGGGGCTTGGTTTGAACCCGCCACCTCTGGCATATGGGGCCAGCGCCTTATCCCTTTGAGCCACGGACGCCACCCAACATGCATAATTTTTTACAACTATCAGGTTGGCAGTGACAGAATTTGAACCAGATTCTAATTGACTCCAAAGCCCATGGTTCTCCCAGTTGCTGCTCTAGCACTGTGTGAACACTTCCGCCATATGTCTTCCTGGGCACACGGTCAATCCGTTGGACCTGGAGTCCCTCTGGTGACAGGGAAATTACTCCACCTTCCCCCATCAACCTGTTGCACTTTTGCAGAGTGCTCACGTGGAGTGAAATATGCCACCTTCCCATTATGAAGATAATTATAGTCCATCATCATCTAATCGGGGATGATTGCAGTCTCACCCTGACTCTAGCTGTGGCTTGCAAGGATAGTCTCCCCCTGCAGAAGGGCTTTGGGCTTGCTGTGGAGAAGCCAGCAAAGGATAAGGGAATTCTTCGGGGTCTGTGAAGTTAAGAGCATGTCAGTGTGTCCCCAGGGTGGGGAGTGCTGGGACTTGCTTGTAGCCTGGATGGTCAGGAAGGCAAGGAGGGGAAACCAAAATAAAGGGGGATCCTCCCTCCACAGTCATCTATGCCCGGGACATCTTATCCAACTTCACTTCCTGTGACTTTGTCCTTCTGTTTATGGAATGCGTATCTCTCCCTCATGGAGCCTGGGTTCCTCTTCTCCCAGACTTAAAATATCGAGGGCAAGGAGTGCAATTTCTATTTCTAGCAAGCCTTATGGGTTGCTTTCAAAATGCCATGTCTGAAAGCTTCTTAAGCAGATAGGCCTGTTACACCTGAGAATCGGAATCCCCAATGACCACATGAGAGAGCCAGACACTGATGCAATCACACGAGGGCGTTGATTCAGGCTCGAGCCAGGGTTGTCGGCCTTACCAGACACAGCTGGGACCGAGAACCCTGTGCCCGCTGCATGCGGGTTTTTATAAGGGGGATATGGGGTGAGAGGTGTGGGAAGCAAAGCCGATAGGGTCCCACCAATCTTAACGGCCAGGGCGGGGGAACTGATGCATCCCGGGAGATAGGGAAGGGTGTGGTTTACTAAGAAATGAAACAAAGGGTTTTCAGGGTTGCTTTTAAAATGGAGGACAAAAGCCTAAAATGATGAAAAGCCCAAAATGGTGTCACTGGGTCCTTCAGGCCCAGAGGGGGGAAAACTAGGCATCAGGCCCTTTCCCTGTCTTTCGCAGGACTGTAGGTGTGTATGTATGTTATCATGTGTGCTGTGTGTCTGCATGTATGCGTGTCTCTGTGTGTATGTGTGTGTCTCTGTGGACAGAAGTTGCCAGGGTGGTGGTCTTGCGGAGTAAAACACATAGAAAAGATATTTGGCCTTTCATCTGATAATCCAAGGCAAATAACACTTTTGTTTTTCCTTTTTAAAATGAAGGGTAGAATATAGCTAATGACATTTTCCTGGGTACTCATGGCTGGCGGCCCTCCCAGCTGCAGTGTCCTCAGGCCAGTGAACTATGCAGGAGCCCTGGGTGCTTGGAGATGACTCAGGAAGGGGTGAAAGCCTTGTCATTACTGGCTGGGAGTTGAGAGCCTAAAATCACTCCTCTTGCCACTTCCCCCAGGAAAGGAGGAAGCCACGTTAGCGCCACCTGTGCCCTTCGCCTCCCTCTCTGAGCTTCCCTCCCCCTCCACTTCTGTCTCTGAGAGCTTTTCATTAAAATAGAAAAAAAGTGAAAAAAATAAAGCCCTATAATAACCATCTCTGGAATTTTACCAAGTATGATTTTTTTCCCTCTTAATATTATCACTTTCCTCCATTGCAAAAAGAAGGGGCTAGACTGGGTGGACCGTGTGGTCACATATCCCACTGTGTTCCTCACCCCCAATCTCCTGTGCGCATTTCTGGACCTTGGCAGAAAGCTTCTTTCAGGCCTGATCCTCTGTAGTCTTACAACTCAGTTGGGGAAACAGCAAAAGGAAAGCAGGACATGGGTCTGGGGGATGGAAGGGGGTCCCATGAAGGCCACCACTTCATAAAGGACAGATTGAGTTCTTGGGCATCTGGAAAACGTGGACCGTATTCAATTAGACCATCCTCCTGAGAATCATCAGAAGGCCCCAGAGAGTCTAACTTTGTCAGTCAGGGTTTCTGCTCCAAATTGTGCACCTGTAACTGTACCTACCCCAAGCTCATTCTGAGGCAGGGAGTCTCAGAGCTGAACTTGAAGAGGCATAGCCGTAGATCAGGATTACTCCACACCAGTGCTGTTGCCACTTGGGCTGGACCGCTGTAGGGCTGTCCCGTGAACTGCTGGGTGCTTGGCAGCCTCACTGGCTCCCTCCACTAGAAGCATTAGTGCCCCTCCTTCTCCCAGTTAGATTTGGATTACAATCAAACATGTCTCCAGGCACTGGCTGTCAATGTGGGGCAAAATCGCCTTTAGTTGAAAACGCTGCTCCAAATGGTACTTCCGCTCAGGACCTGCAGTCTTACATTTGATCACAGCAGACAGGTTGCTAGTTGCCGAGGGAGGCTGCAAAACCATGTGTCCAGCATGTCATTTGATCCTGATGACAGCCTGTGGAGGGAGGATGGTGTCCTTCAGAGCATCCCTCTGGTGGGACCCCTCATAGCACTACTAGGCTTGCACACATATGGGGCAGGGAGGTTACCCAACTTTGTCCAGCTCTGAGAAGCCATTTGGACATGATGAGTTCCTTTGTCACCATGGAAGGTGATCATCCCAATACTGAGTGTTGATGGAGCACTGTGCTGAGTGCTTTGAATAATCATCATTCTTGATCTTCTCAGCAACTATATAATGTGGCTTCCATGATTACCCCTATCAAACAAGAGAGAACAATGGGTTAAATAATGTTTCTACATGGTTGACTGGGGATTTAAACTTGGACAGTCTGACTCCAGAAGCCACACTTCAAATCACGGTGCTGTAGGTACATGCAAGTCTCTTCTCATTTCCAGAAAAATGCACTGCAGTCTTGCCCAAACACCAGGGAAATATGATTTTAGGCAAAAACTTGTTTTAATAAAAATTGAGGGATGCTTTTTTTTAAACTAAACCTTACTGGGGGACAGAACACATCAGCCCAGGCAGCATTCTGCTCTCTGGGGACCTGCAAAGGGAGGAGGTCACACCCTGTGTGAGTGACAAGGCACCTCTTTGTCCATGTTCCTGCTTGTTTCAAAAGTTTTAGAGTGTCTGGGGGGAGAGGTGACTTGCAAGAGGACACTGATTGGGGTTTAGGACATCTGCATCCATCGGCCACCCACACTGGGAGGTTTTAGGTGGGGTGCTTTGGCTGGGAATTTTTACAAACATCATCAGAAAGCCCCTGTGGGATAAATGGAGCTTTGGGCTGGTGTGGTGCTGTGAAGAGTCCCACTGTGCTTGGCTTTATTCCCTGAAGATTAGCAAGGAGGGGAAAATGAAGGCATCATTTGGAATGGTTATTGCTTCTGCTAATGAGCACATTGCAGTAGTAATTAAAAACCCCTTAATTCATATGTGAAGTGGAAATAGGAGAGACAAGGAGATGTGGTGTGTCAGCGAGCTGGGGGTGACTCGACAGAGTACTGCTCAGCTGGGAAGGGTGAGTCAGGTTTATGTTCCCATGGCTGAAATGCAGGTAGTGTTGGAGAAACAGGATGGCCCACTGAGTGGGTCCTGGGTGGTGCTGTGGACAGGTTACAAAGTGCTATGAGTGGGGGACCAGGCATTAGGAGAAGCCGGTGGCAAAGACAATAGGCATAATTCATAGAATGTGGACGTGATTTTTCTCGTCAGTGTGGGAGGAGAATCTGGTCAATCGGGACTGGTGTTTGTAGGTGACAGAAACCCAGCTTTAACTGATTTAAGCAACCCCCCACCAAAACCAAACAAAATTAAATGTGAGTGTGTGTGTGTGGGAGGAAGGTCATTCATTATTAATGTAATGAAAACTCCCAGAGGTAATCAGTTTCAGGCATGGGTATATCCAGAAGCTCAAATGATGTCAAATGTCCCTTATTGTTTTGGCCCCTTGTTATTTCTGTTGGCCATTCCCACAGGCTGGTTTCCTTTGCATGATGATCCTTAAGCACACTCAGCTTCAAGTTTGGTAGAAAGAACAGGCTTCTCTTGCTCAAATGGACTGGGTTAAAGTGTTGGATTTGAATCTTGTTGGCCATCATGGCTTCTGTGCTTCTCCTGGACTGGGGGTTTAGGTCAGGCTGACACTACAAGACATGTCCTGAGAATAAGGGAGGGCGTCACCCAGAGGGCAGAAACTGCAGGATTCATGATGGGTGAAGGTCAGTGTGACTTGACCTTCTTCACTCTGTGCTGAATAGCATGCCACAGCCAAGAGCTTGCCGGTCACGTGGTGGCCATACAACATATTCCAGTCTCCAAATTCCCTTTCTGTTCTTTCATAAACTTGGGCTGGCAATTTGACTTCAATGGTAGTCACATTCTAATGGATGATTTTTTATTTTTATTTTTTAAAGTAAACTCCAGGGTTGGGCTTAAGGATAAATGCCATACAATAAGTTATAAAGGTCAACATAAAACCTCACTTTCCCCCTTTTAACATGTAAGTTTGTTAAAGGGAGGGCAGGTCTCAGTGTTTCTCCCATCTTCCATCACCCACCCTGGCAGCTCCTGCAGGGTGTTTGTTTCTTGGGAAACAAGCTGATTCCCACACAACTCCAAAATGGGCTCCTCCGTCCCTACTGCTGCACTTCCTTCCCTGGGACGGGCTGCCAGATCGAAAAGGTGCAGGGAAAGGGACACACACCACCTTGGCTATTGACCACAGCTGAAGTGGAAATAGGTTGGCAATTCTAGACGTTTCAGGTTGAACAGGCTCAGGAAAGCCCCCTGCATTTGGTTTTACACCTGTAGACTATCTTCTTAGGATGCCATCATTGGGTCACTGTGCAAGCTACTCCCTTGCTCCCCCCAAGTTCCAACTCGGACCTTCCCCTGAGTCAGTTCAGCACAGCCAAGGGTTCTTGGCCCTTGGTTCCTGTGGATCTTATTGAAGAATGACTTGTTTCCTCATAAGATCATTCAGTAGGGGCAGGGCCTGCCTAGTGGAGTCTACCAGGGATGGAAGCTCAGTGGAGCTACATGGAACTCTTGATCCCTTTCTCTGTGGGGGCCCAAGAACTTAGCTCAGCAGTTCTTCCCTCTGTTGGGGTGCCTAACATAACCACTTACAAACCCTCCCCCCCAGACAAAGACACAAAGGATCTGGCACCCCACCCCCCAGATGTTGTGCTAAAGACCTTAACCTGTCAGGCAAGCTGTGGAATGTGCCCATCCCCCATGGCCCCTTATAAACAGGGAATCTAACAGCCCCCCATGAAGACATTATCTTTCACTGCCCAGGCAGGTCACCTTTCCCTTCCAATAAACCTGGTCTGAACATCTTTGCAGCCTCCCCTCTGGGTGCCATTGTTTACACCTTTCACCATTTACAACTTACCTTTGCAGCATCGTCCAGGCACAGGGGTCCTCAAACTGTGGCCTGTGGGCCACATGAGGTGGTGTGATTGTATTTGTTCTCATTTTGTTTTTTTACTTCAGAATAATATATGTGCAGTGTGCATAGGAATTTGTTCATAGTTTTTTTTTTTTGTTTGTTTGTTTTTTTATTAAATCATAGCTGTGTACAACACTTCTGCATAGTTTTTTTTTTTTTTTAAACTATAGTCCGGCCCTCCAACAGTCTGAGGGATAGTGAACAGGCCCTCTGTTTAAAAAGTTTGAGGATCCCTGGTCTCCCCTAAGGTTGCTGAAGGCACTTTCAGTTTCTATTGATATTAAAGGTGCCTTATGGATCCCATAGCTCTATATAGCTTTTTAAGTTCCTGGAAGATTTTTTCATTTCAACATAGGAAAATACAATGTTCTGGATCATATTCCAGAATTTTAGGCTTCAAAAGCCATGGGCATCACTAGCCATCAGGGAAACACAGTGAGAGCCCCCTTCTTGCCCAATAGGATGGGTATGACCAAAAAGATGGATGGCAAAAAGTGCTGATGAAGGGATGAGAACATGGATCCCTCATAGATCACTGGGAGGAATTCATAACGGTGCAGGGTTTTGGAAAGAGGTCTTGTAGTTCCTCAGAAAGTTAAACAGTAATCAAATAGCATGGTAATGACGTAAAAACAGACCTACAGACCTACAGACCAGTGGAACAAAATAGGAAACCCCCCCAAATAAAGCCACATATCTACAACCAATTGATCTTCAGCAAGGGAGCCATGAACACACAACGAGGAAAAGATAGACTCTTCAATACATGGTGCTGGGAAAAACAGATACTGGATATACAAGGGGGTGAAGAATAAAGTTGGACTCTATCTACCACCATATACAAAAATCAACTTGGAACAGACTAAAGGCTTTTAACTATAAGAAAGACTTTAGAGCATAAATATACTAGAAGAAAACATAGGAGAAAGCTTCTTAACATTGGTCTGGGTAATGATCTTTTTTTGTATATGACACCAAAAACACAAGTGACAAAAGCAAACATAGACCAGTGGGATTATATTGAACTAAAAAGCTCTACATAGCAAAGGGAGCAATCAACAGAGTGAAAAGGCACCTATGGAAGGGAGAAAACATTTGCACTGCTTTCTCTTTTGTGGGATTATATTGCAGCGTAGTCAGGAGTAGAGGGTTTGGAGGTGGATAACCCCAGTGTACACCACTTATGCTCTGCGTGATTCTAGGAGGTTACTGAACATTTCTAGGCCTTGGTTTCTCTCTCTTTGGGAGGTAGAGGGTGCAGCATCTTGCTCATAGAAGTCTTCTCAGGATTCAGTGAAATAATCCATGCAAAGTGCTTGGCCCATAGGAAGCTGTCAGTAAATGTTCACTTTAATTAGGATCCTCAAGATTTTCTGAGCCAGTTTCTGCTCTAGGATGGTAAGACTTAGTGTGTCTTTATTTACATTTGTGCATCCACCACTAGAGAAAGCCTGATGAAGACAGGTTGATCTTTGCCTTTTGAGAATAGTGCTGGGGAAACAGTAGACTCTGAATTCTTTCAATGCTTTCTGCTGTGTCTCAGTGAATCTCAGGAAATCAGTTAAGCTGCAGTCCATTGAAGGTATAATTGAGAACAGATTTTCCAAGCCCAGATCTGGGTGTCAGTACAAAGGAAGATGAAAGTTGGGCAGTGCCTGTGGCTCAAAGGGCTGGGGCACCAGCCCCATATGCTAGAGGTGGCAGGTTCAAGCCCAGCCCCAGCCAAAAACTGCAAAAAAAAAACAAGGAAGACGAAAGCACAGGGAGTCCTGTGTACCCTGAATTCTCAAGTCCTCAGGATGACATGCTAAAAGCAATCTTTATTTTTTCTGACTTATGGAAAAATTTATCAAATAATGAAATCATACACTTAAAAAAGCTAAAACTTTTAAAAATTAAATTGTTTGTTTAAGAAACACATTCAAAGTACATAGGCTGTTATTTTATTAAAGGGTCATTATTTAATTTTAAAGAAAATGTCATCTTTCTTGCCCATGGCACAGATGTTCTGAAATATAAAGGGGATTGGTGTTGGGATTGAGTGTGGGTCCCCTCCCCAGAACTTTACCAATTAACTGCTTAATTTGGCTGTAAATAAAATGCAAACAAAATGACTCCACCATCTATTCACTCTTGAGACAGTTTCACTACATCACCCTCAGTAGAGTGCAGTGGTATCTTAGCTCTTGCCTCAGCCTCCCAAGTAGCTGGGACTACAGGCACCTGCCACAATGCCCAGCTATTTTTTGAGGGGGTAGGGTTTGCAGTTGTCGTTGTTTAGCTGGCCTGAGCTGGGTTCGAACCTTCCAGCCTGGTACATGTGGCTGGCGCCGTAACCACTGTGTTACAGACGCCGAGCCCATCTATTCACTTTTGGATGGAGCCACAAATTTAATTAGAAAGAGACAAAATACTTTATTGTCTGGAAATTACAGCATGTACCTTCCATAAATGCCATCTGCATCCATCTTTGAGTTTGGAGGTAAAGCACACAAACACATCTTGCAGAAAACCATAATTGAAGGGAGTTTTCCTGATTAATGAATGCTTAACTCACAGTTTGTCATAGAAATCCAAAATGCAATGCATAGCACTCACTATTAATCAATGGACTGGTGAAAAAAATAATAAAGGAGCAGTTCTTATGAAATATTTACTGTTTTTCCTTTTCCTGGAGAAGAATTTTATTATTTAGCTTGTGATATATAATCTATGACCCAATAGTGATTGGACTCTTTCTAACTTCAGGTGTGTTTTATTTGAATGGCCTTTATTTTGCTGGAGTTGTTTTGCTTATGAATGGATATCGATCACGAAATTAATAATAAGTTCTTACTGTTTTTATTTTATAAAAGAGTTGGAATTAAAAAAGAAAACCAAGAATCAGTATCTCTTTTGGTCAAAATATTCCTAATTTCTTAGTACCTCCATTGCTTAGGTTTTTGCCTTCTCTGTTTCCCTTAATCTTAGATATCTGGTGTTGCATGAGTAGAATCATAGAATTTTAGTTCAGCAGAGCACTTTGAGATTATCCCCAAATGGAAGCTTCTGGAGAGATTCACAGTCCATTTTGGTCTGCTGTGTTCAAAATCGGAGGTAGTTAGGCCTAAGCAACTGCCTTTGTCCCAAGCAGTCAAATACATTCTTTCCTGCTTTTCTTTACCCTTTTCCCACTCCTTTACATAAGCAGTACCGAAGGAATTATTGGTCATCCCTCATTCAGTTTTGCTGTGAGCCTTGACCCGGAGCCACAGTAATGAATACTGCTGACACACGCTGTATTCCTCAGGTGTCCTTAATAAACAGCGCTTTGTTGTGTATGGTGAACTGAAGCAGATGAATTGTCTGCCAGTATAAAGCAGACAGCATGGAGTTTTGTTTTATTGAGTTATCCACACTGTTTGGCATAATAAGTTTTGCTGAAATACTTCCCCACCTATGTGCCTGGCTTTATTAGTTTAAGATTTGGGTCTTTTTTTATTGCTGTTGGTGCTTAGAATAGATTTTAATATGATATGCAATTATCTCTCTGTCATGTTCATTTTGGTTTAATCGGCTATTCTGTATCATAATGGGGCTAGTCAGCAGAAGACAATGTCCCTTTGCTTGAGAGTACGACATTAAGATATCTTGCATAACTTTGTAAATTATTTGTAATTCCAGGCAATGTTGAAACTGTAAATTTCAGAGATGAATTCCATTCCTATTCCCCTTGAAACTACTTAAAAACCTAACCTCTCCCAGCGTGCCCAGAGAGAAAGTTGCTGTTGGGTTCCATTCCTCCCCTCTCCTCTTTGCTTTGCTGCATCATCTAATTTTGATTAATCCCTGGGCATTTCTATCTTTTAAATATGGTAGACACTTGGCATTTGAAGAGTTCCAAACTCAGAGGCTTGACTGTTTTCTGGAGGCCTGAAGTTACTGTAGTTCTGTAAAGATAAGGATTATAGTTGTACCCAGCACAGACTGCCAGAGAGAGGCCCTTTGCTAATGAAGTGTCTGACTGCCCCAACCCTTAGCATGGAACCACTTCTCCAACCATAGGAGGTTCTAGCTTCAAGTGAGTAACTACTCTCTTCATCTTTACTCAACCTTGGGCATATTTTTATGGACTAAACTATAGGTTATAGAGGCATATATGAATTTGGGCTTTGTGATGGTTTTCAACCTTTAAAAAAAAATGGATGGGCAATACCCATAGATATTATGATTTGTTTGGTCTGCAGTGGAGCCTGGAAACGTATTTTTTTAAAAGGTTCCTGTGGCAATTCTCAGGTGCTACTGGAGTTGGAAGTTAATGGACTAGGAGACGCCTACATCTTCCACTACTAACCAGCTCCAGTTGGAAAGTCTCTGAATGATTTCCCATCACAATTAAGATAAAGACCAACCTCTTTAATGTCCCCTAAACCAAAGCTTCTTCAGGTGCCACTTTCATTTACTTTGTATGAGTCTGCCAATTAAGGTCATGAACTTATTCTAGAAAAAGTGCTACATTCCTCATTGCTAAATATCTCTGTGGTTACTTTTGAAGTGCTCTCTTTGGGAAACTGTGCACTTCTGTAAGCACCTGGCCAACCTTTAAAGCAATTTTGGAACTTTTTTCTGGAATGCCCATCAGAGCTGTCATCCTATAATATCTGAACAATTAAGTTCATGAATTTGCCACTGTGTGCTTACATTGCCTGGAAAACACTTTTCACCTTTCCTTCCTAAGTGGACTCTTACAAATAGCTTGGTAAGATATTTTATAACCTTGGTATATCAGTGACTCATAGCTGAGTATGTGTCAATATGTGGCAGTGTCTTACTGAGTGGTATTCATTATTGTTGTATTGGCAACATCTCTGATGGTCATTCTAGAAAAAGAGTTCCAAAATTACTTTGAAGGGTGGAGTAGGTGCTGGCGTCCATATATAGCTTTCTAAGGGCAGTTCTTAGAAGGTGACCATAGTGATATTCAGCAATGAGGAAGGCAGCACTTTTTCTAGGACAAGTTCATGAACTTAATTGCTGGAACTTTGTGTATACATCTTAGCCTCTTGTAGGTGCCACACTCTTTCCTTACATGACCTTCGCATGTGCTACTTCTGTTGGCTGGAAAGCTCCTTTCCCCTCTCTTTCCTAAGTGGACTCTTGTGCGTCCTTCAGAACTTTACTCAACCATGGTTTCCCCAAGGAAGCCTTCCCTGAGTCCCTGGCCAGGTGAAATCTACCATTACTCACTGTCACAGTTTCTTACAGCATTTACAGTTTCTGCTTCACCTTGAGTTAGGTGACGTTTTGCCCAGTGCCCCCAATGACCAACTTCCCAACAACGCTGGAAGCTCCACAAGGGCAGGGACCAGTCTTCTTTACTGTGAGCCCTTTTTCCCAGCACAATGCTTGCATGTACTTGATACCGAAGATGGTTGTTGAGTGAATGAATGAAAGGTTGGCAAAATTCTATATCTGTCACAGTGGCTACTGTGCCATCAGAATAGAAAAGAATTTTCATTGAATATTGTTGGAAGCCAGGCTTTCTCAACCTTGGGTCTGTGGACATTTGGGTTGCATAATTCTTGGTTGCAGGAGGAGGCTGTCCTGTGCATTGGAGGATGTTAAAAAGTGTATCTTTCTTCTACCCCCTTGATACTATTAGAACCCCCTCCCTGAGATGTAACAACAACAACAAAATGTCTCCAGGGATGGCTAAATGTTCCATGGGGTGAAAATCAACCTGGGTTTTTGGAGACTACCTGGGGAGAGAGATGAGGGTGAGAGGTGGGTGTTCCTGGCCAGAGCGGCTGGACTGCACTGCAGTTATCAGTTACTCTGAACTGCTGCAGAACAAGGAGCTTAGTCACTGCTCATTACAGATTAATTCTTGGAAAAAAAGAAAAACAGTTGAATACCATGAATTCTATCTGAAGGACTTTCTTCTACTCTGACAGTTCAGGATTTAAGATTAAATAAGTAAGGCTGATGGCAGTTGAAAGGGACTTGATTTCATGTGTCACCAAAATCCTCAGAACAAAATCTGCAAGCAGAGGTAGAAAAGGGTGGCTTCCAGTGGGGTCCCCCCACCCCACTGGCCAAGAGCCCCCCCAAGTCAGAGTCCCTGATTCTTTTTAGTAACATCTGGCCCCTGAAAGGTTTTTTGCTTACTTGCTACTGAACTTGGCCAGTCACTAAAATGGCAAGGAGAGCCTTAGTAAAGTGAAAATGCCCAGCCCTCTCCTATGGTGATTCTGATGGATCAGGGCAGGATCTAAAATTGCGAGGGGCTCTGTCAGCAACACTGATGGGTCTCTGGGTTTGGGACACTGACCTTAACTATTGGCACTTCCCGGAGACCTGTTGTCTGTTCCTGCACAATTAACCCAATTAGCACCAGTGAGAAATTAGTGGTTGAGCTCTACACTGAAGAGTCAGGGTTTGGAGTATATGTGTTTGTATGTGTGGGTAGGTTTCTAAGGGGCGTGGGATGGACTAGCACTTTGAAAACAGTAATAGATTATTGTAGTAGGAAGGAACAGTGTGGGGAAAATTGAGTGGTGGGTTTATGGAACTATGAACAGATGGCCTGCCTAATGCAGGGAAGAAATGAAAGAACATTGAGATTTGGGGCAATGCTTGTGGGATCAGAGAACTCAAACTCTTTATCACCAAATCTATTTGAATTCTTTTGTCTGCAAAGGGGGGTTCTCATTCTCAATCTTTCTATCTTGCTCTCCCTCTCTCTATGAATTAATACTTCTAATATTTTCTCGATACAATAGAACCTCTGTAAGTTAATCACCCAAGGGACTGTAACAGAATGGTCAACACATGAAGGTGGCCAACGTAAGGAAGTAGTCCTCCTGTACTGATATGTACTTGTGCATGTCCAGTCTGTGAAAATTAGGTCAACTTAAGGAAGTGGTCAATGTAGGGAGGTGGCCAACTGTGGAGGTTCTACTACATTTTTATTTTGGGGAAAGAGAAGGTCACTGTGAGAAAGATGGGTGAGGTGTTTGCTGCAGGCAAAATTCCTCTCTACTTTAAAAAGTTTAAGAAACACTCACCAAATAATATTCCACTGGCATTTGGACCACTCAGGGCAATGGTAGTGGGTATGAGGGACAGGTGCCCTGGGTATGTCCCACCTTGCCCGTGGTCCAAAGAGAGGAGAGTTTCTGGGTGTGGGAGTGAGAGCTCATATTTTCAGTTAGCACCAAGGTTTATATAGTACAGATTTCCTCACACCTTCTAAGTAGCACTCGCATACTGTGTAACAAGTTCAATTTTTGAGAATCTGTTTAAAAGATGTCACCACACACGCCCGAAAAAAAAAAAAAAATTCTCACAGGGAAGGAGTTAGTAATTTTTCATATTGCAGACAATTTGGAGGGATGGGGTTTGGATTACAGGACATGAGTGTAATTCAAATGTAATTGTTTGGAGATAATTTGAAGAAAAATGAAGTATGCCTTACTGGCAGTTCAAGGACATCAAACAGTCTCTATGAGATGGAGTTTTGGGTGAAAGCTTTGTTGGAAATTATAGTCTGAGTTCTGAGCTGTCAGTCCAGGGACCAGGTCCTTCATTTCAAGTCAACTCTCAGTTCCCTGAAGGGAAAGTAGCTATTCTAAAAATTCTTCACCATTCAAACATTCCTTCTTGCAGTTCCATGTAAATGGGCACTCTATTTCTTAGCACTTTATTGTACCGCAGCACATAATCCTGTGAACTTGGTTTATGATGTTGTTGAGATTTTGGCAATGATGTGTTTAGTGGAGTGGTTTTGAGATTCTGAGGTTGGCTTTAACAGGATTTAGGTATTTCCTTCTGTTAGCTTCCGTTTGGGCATGGCTGATTCCTATGTGTTGATGTGGCATTGAACATGGGCTTACGGAACTCAGAAGGGAAGCACTTGGAGAGCTCAACCCAGAACCACAGAACCTGGCCATGTGGGAGCATGAGAAGCTATGTAAGTATGCAGTGTTAGAGTTCCAAGCCCAAGTCCACACCACCTGGCTTCCTAGCCTGTTCCTTCATTTACTAGCTCTAGTGGATTAATAGTGGCCCCAAATCCTTTCTCTTTACAAGGTGTCTTTGCTCCTCCCATTGAGGGATAGTTGATTTCCTCACCCTATGAATCTGGGCCAGCCCTGTGGTGTGCTCCAGTCCACAGAGTGCAGACAAGTGATGTTGGGTCAATTCCAAGCTGGGCCTCAAGAGTTCCTATGCACATTTGCGTGCTCGTTCTCTCTCTCTCTCTTTCTCTTTCTCTGCCAGAACTAGCCTGCTGGAATCTGAAAGACCACAGAGAGGATAAGGGAGGCCCCTCAGCCGACAGGAATCAACAGCCAGAGTCAGAGGTGCCCAGCCACCCTGAACTTGATGGGAGAAGGACTCAGCCAAGACCAGAAAAACTATGTTGAGCCTCTCATAAATTTTCGAGTTTGGGGAAATTTTGTGACTCGGCAATAGCTTGCTTATGGGTGATATGATCATGGACACACTGCTTAACCTCTCTGTACCTGTTCCCTCAACTGTAAAATGCTCAGGAGGCTCTCAGCCTTGCGTGTAGTAACTGCCATAGAAATCGGTCATTATGCTTCAGGACAGATTTGCAGGGGGCTCAGTCTGAGCTCGTTCTGGAGTGTGCTGGTAACTGGAATGTAGCTGTTGGACACTTTAGCTATTGGACACTGTAACTGTGAGGGAAAGAAAATATGGGTAGGTGGGTAGAAGCCGGGGGTTTTCCTCCTAGTTTTAGAGGAAGAAAAAGAGGGAAAGAGGCAGGTGTTGATCTGGAGGGAAGTCTGTGTCAGTTCTGAGCCTGAGGATCTGCAGAGGGAGGAGCTCTGTACCCAGGCTGTTTGCCTTGGCAGACAGACTCCTGCCACTGGCTGTGTGGGATTATTGTTTTCTAAATAAAATAAAGCAATAATTTTTATGGAATTAGATGCTTCAAAGTACAGGAACATTGGTTGGTGTTTATTCTATGTTAAGGGGGACAGTGTTGGCAAATCTCACTCTAATCAGGCTTCAGAAGACCCAGACACAGAAAATATCTTCCTAGACTCAACCCTTAGAGGTTGCCAGGGCTTGGAAGGGTGGAGGGGTTGGGCGCTGAAGGCAGAGCAGAGAGGTGGTATCAGGAGTGCAGGGTGGGCCCATGAAGCATCAAAAGACACAAGGGCATCTAGAAGAGCACTGCTGTGTCCCTCCTGCCGGTCACAACTAATTTCCTTCCAAAATGCAGGTCAGTATTCCTCTGTGAGGGCACAAACCTCCAGAGGATGAGCCCATGTTTTCTGCTTTCCAAAGTTATTATTTGCCAATCACAGAAAAGCCTGTTTGCACACTAGACCATATGTTTGGGATTTACAGAGACATCAAATATCAGAAAGGCATAGTTCCTCCTTCAGGAAGCTGCGTCTCAGTGCCACTCTGTATGTTGGAATCACCTGGGAGCTTGCAAAAAGTGATATCAGGTTTCCACAGTAGTCTGATTAAACCAGAATTGCTTGGGAGGGTAGATATGGGGCATTGGTGTATTTCAAATATTCCCCAGCTTTTCTTAATGTGCAGCTGGGGCTGAGAGTTGCTGATTTGAATGGCACATACTTTTCACATCTCAAATAATAAAAAAGGTAGAGTGGTTCCATAGTTAGTTAATTTACAGCTCAATTATTTTACGAACTCTTCTTCTTTCTGCAGTTCTTCTCTGCCACCCTCACTATGTTGGTTTCTGTCCTCAGCCTCATGGTCACAAGGTGGCTGCAGTGGTGCCAAGCATTACTTCCTCACCAGTTGCATCTTGACACAGAGAAGGGATGACATTTCACATATATTTCTTCTTAAGGTGCAAAAACCTTTTCTAGATGTTCTTTATGAAATTTCCCTTAAAAACTCCTTGTCCAGAATTGTATCACATGTCTAAGCTTAAACCAATCTCTGAGAAAGCAAATAAAACTAATGTGATCGGTTGAGGTCAATTCATGATTCACTCTTGTGGGACTGGAGAGGCAGTCACTTCCTCTGAGCATGTGGCTGAGCTGAGAATAAAACACGGACTATATTAAGACTTTGCCAGCATGCGACATGGGTGTTGGGATGGCTGATGGGTTATATCTGGCAGGCTAGGATAGGCTGGGCCAGGGGTGGCGAACACGCGGCTAGAGCCGCATGCGGCTCCCGGCCAAAATGAATTTCGGCTCTTTGCCTCTTATCATTATTTTGTATACTGTGGCTCTTTGCCAAGTTTGGATTTTGTTATGCTGCTTCTGAGGAGG
>CAUYPK010034611.1:0-43080 GCA_963574355.1 Loris lydekkerianus | reverse complement strand
GAAAGAAGGGAGGAAGGACGGAAGGAAGGGAGGGAGGGAGGGAGGGAGGGAGGAAGGAAAGAAGGGAGGAAGGGAGGGAGGGAGAGAGGGAGGAAGGAAGGGAGGGAAGGAGGGAGGGAGGAAGGAAGGGAGGTAGGGAGGGAGGAAGGGAGGGAGGAAGGGAGGAAGGGAGGGAGGGAGGGAGGGAGGGAGGAAGGGAAGAAGGGAGGGAGGGAGAGAGGGAGGAAGGAAGGGAGGAAGGAAGGAAGGAAGGAAGGAAGGAAGGAAGGGAGGGAGGGAGGGAGGGAGGAAGGGAGGAAGGGAGGAAGGAAGAAGGGAGGGAAGGAGGGAGGCTGTATGGAAAAGATTACTATAATTAAGTATACTTGGGTTTGCCCTCAGTTCACCCGAGTAAATAACTCCATGGATATTGAAACAAATAAGCAGAAAGGTTTTCTTTGATCTGTCTCCCTTCAGACAATTTAGAAGAGTTTTTTTTAACTATTAAGTCTGAATGTCTGTCTGCACATGCACATTGCCAGCAAAAGGATGTTAAAGGTAGATATTTCCAGGAATACAACTTGTAATGCATCCACTGGTATGCCATTAAGACTCTGACATAGCTCATGAGCCACCAAATACTAAAACCCTAGAAGCCACGGGGATCCTGGTTTCTTAATAAACTGCCCTGCATTACTGCATTACTATAATTGGATGACCTGATGAGATTTCCAGGTTAATTTGCAAAACCAATAGGTCTAACCTAAGAGACCATGGATTCTAAAACACAGGAGGGTTGAATCCTCATGATAAAATCAAATGACACCATTACTTAGTCTTCATGTATGAATATGTAATTAGTAAATCATTAAGATTTAAGTCATAGTCATTCAGTATTTATAATGGGAATTCAGGAATCCTCCTGGTATATATCATTTCAAATACTTTCTCTCTCTGGGTCCTTAGAAGAGATTTTTAAAAAGAAATGACCAAAGTCCCACTTGATTTCTGTTTATGCATCTTCCCCTGAACCATGCCCTCAAGTCTTATCCTAATATCCCAAGCAGGACATCAAGGATTAACACCGAATGTGAACTCTAAAAAACACTTCCCAGTCAGTATCTTGAATTTCCAAAAGCATTAGAAACTAAATGGTTTTTCTTGTGTGTTAAAGATTAGCAGCCACCAAGTATGCCCTGCCATAACTCAGCAGGTGTATTGTAAAAAATTGATTTTTCTTTAAAAATTTTCAGAGAAAAGAGGTGATTTGATTTTAAATAGCTCTGTAATCTTTACAGAATCTTAAAAGAAATAAAAAACCTATTTTTTTTTTCTTATTGTTAATAATAGTTTAACTAAAACTTCCTCCTGTGAAATGGTGTGAAGTCTTAGCAGCTCTGGTCATCCTCACGGGATCAATAAAACATTTCAGAACTGCTATTGTTCTTCCTGTTGTGTTTGTAAATAATTTTCAGGACCATGTGGTAGAATAGAGGGGAATATTTTGACCAAATAAATATGCTGAGTTTAAAATAGTTCTCAGGTTCCTCAATATACGAGGTGGTAAGGAACACATATCCGCAAATTTATAATTTGTTGAAATAATTTTGTCCTTGAATTAAAAAAGGATTCCACAAAGGCTGTCTTCCATCTCTCCCACAGCTATTATTTTTCTTCTTCTTCGCAGAGAGTGTGATTAGCTATGACTGACGGCAACATACAGCTGTTTTAGGATAAATAAGAGAGGTGAATGAAACACGGTCTATTTCTTAAAGAGATGCCTTCCATTTCCCAAATTATGTGAATCTCACAGAATATAAGCACACCATGTGTTCACCATCAAGTATTGAGGTCTCCATATTCCTTATTTATAATATAGGCCACAGGGTTTTCATAATGCTAAATCCTATCCATCAGCAGGCTCTAGGCTTCATGGTGTCACTCAAACATCTAAGAACATAACATTATCCTTGTTACTGCAGAAAATACAAGTGCTTGTAAAATCCTATGTTAAGTTCTAAATATCGTCATTGTTTCCATAACATGAATGTCTTATAAGGTATAGAACCGTCTTTCACACTAAGACAACAGCCCCTTTCCTTCTTCTTATCCACTGGATCCAAAATATATGCAAAATTGGCATTCATTTCTGAGTCTAATGCTTGCAGCACAGAGGAAACTATTCTCTTTCCAGTTTGTTAAAAGATCCTCATTAACATATATAGACCAATACTATAAAGATGCTCCCTATGTACCACTGTTTGACTTTACCATGGTGCAACAGCAGAAACCATAATCCAATCACAAACAGAGGGACTTATGACTCAGGGTAGTTTCAACTTATAATGCTTTGTTTGTTTCTAAATCACTTATCAGCCTTTTGGCTAAGATCAAGGGTAGTATAACATATTCTTTTACCTCCTGATATTTTTAATTTGCAATGTATTTATCAGAAGGAAGCCAACTCCATCATAAGTCAGGAAACATCTGTATAGAAAAATATATTCCTACATGTATATATATATTCATACACACACCCGTACACACACAGATACATTCCATTGAAGTGATCGCCAACAAGTTGAAAATGTTTATTTCAATTCTGCTAATGAAGAGCTGAGATTCAGGGAGTTTAAGAGATTCCCAAGTTAGTACAGCTAGTAAACGCAGAAGGCAACTTTGATCACAAATCGTCATACATAATGGCCATCAGGTTTTTTTGTGTGTGTTTTTTTTTCCTTTATCACCTGAGGACAGTGACTTGCCACCTAAATCCATCATATTGGCTTTGCTTCCACAGGTCATAGTGGCAATTAGTACTGTCATACTCCTTGTTTTTTTGTTTTTTTGTTTTGGAGACAGAGTCTCACTATGTCACTCTTGGTAAAGTACTGAGGTGTCACAGCTCACAGCATTCTCAAACTCTTGGGCTTAACCAATTCTCTTGCCTCAGCCTCCCGAGTAGCTGGGACTACAGGTGCCCACCACACCGCCTGATTATTTTTTTGTTGTAGTTGTCATTGGTGTTTAGCAGGCCAGGGACAAGTTTGAACCCCCCAGGCCCTGTGTATGTGGCGGATGCCCTAACCACTGAGCACAGGCGCCGAGCTGTCATCCTCCTTTTAATAGATGAGGAAACTGAAGGTCAGAGAGTTAATGTAATTTGGCTAGGGTTGCATGATTTCCATGTGACAGAACCTGGTTTTGAACCTCTGTCCTTTGAGTCCATGTTCATGACTACTCCGGCAGACAGTTTCTCAGGGTTTACTAAGCAACCTATTGTTTCTGAGGTGATATGCAGAGAGAAGGGCTCCTGTCTTCTGTACGCAGGTAGGTGCACAAGTTCACACCTGCACCTAGACCCCTGCACTGGTTACAGGCTGATGAAACACATAACGATCTGATTTATCAGAAATAAAGGAGGAACATTCCTTAAGGAAGTCAACTGTTGGAGGACCTATTTTGATAATGTCCAAATTGTTATCAAAAAAGCAATGTAAAGTGTATAGCACTTTAAAATAAAACTACTTAACATTCATACAAAAAAGGGAGGTGATGATGAGGCTCCAAAAACATCTCTGGAACATAGGAAAGGAAATAATAAAAATAATAACAATTATTATCTAGTAAAAGAATGCTAGAAGGAGGAACTGTGAAATGACTCTGTAAGGAGATGTTCCATTGTTTATATGTGTGCAATATTTGACGTTTAAAATACATCCGTATATTATTCAGAAATTAGAAAAGAAGGTGTGTGTTGTTTAAAATTGAGAAGTAGAAAAAATAGGCTTGGTTAACACTGATCACTGAGCTAAGGAAAATGATAGAGACCTCTGAAAAATAAAACTTATTTTTGACACTTATCTTAATGGATAACCAGGGGCAAAGCTTTAACCTCCTCATTCATTAAAACAATGAAGCCAATTTTTTTGCTCAAGGCGATTATGAGAGACAAAGGTGATTTTAAGCTTTTCTAAATTACAAAGTTTACATATACATACACAAATATATGCATGCACACCCATCCTAAAGTTCTCGTCAGTTTTTCGCTAATATAAAAAGTACACATAAGATATTAAAACTAAATATGCATAATTAAATAGTTGACTTCACACATGACAGACTAATTATGAATGTGGCTTCATAGAAGACACAAACTAAAGTATACATTTTGAACAAGAAAAAGTAACTTTCCTCTTTACAATATTCTTGATAAAAAATAAAATTATGTATGGTTAAAATTTTCAAAGTAAAATACATTTCCAATTGAACACACCAAAGACAGGGGCCACGCCCTGGGCACATTACCTGACAAAGTGCAGGTGCTCACCAAATACCTAAGGAAATACTTTCAGCGTACCAAGAGGCAGATGTTCAAAACCTGGTCTGTCCCTTGAAGTCATGTGGCCCTCACCAAATTACCTTTAACTCCCTGACCTTCAGTTTCCTCATTAAGACAATATGAATTTTCACCCAGAGTTCTAATGATCATTGTCAGTACATAATAATGTAATGATCAGTATCAGTACTAGTGTGACTACTGCTCCTTATGACCTGTGGAATGGATCCCAATATGATTTCCTTATCAGCCACAAGTGGCAAATTACTGTCCTCAATTTAAGGCAACAATTACATGAGATATAGCACATGGCAGCTGCATGGTATGTAAGAATGTTATTCAAAATTTTAGCTGTTGTCAATGATAATAAAAATGCCACTAATTTCATCACGAAAATCCTTTTCCTCTCAGCATCTGAAACTCACACTTTGTAATTTTGCTACAGGCTTATCAGACTCATCTTCTGTGACACGTGTCAGCCTGGCCAAAGTCACAAATTAGTAGTAGGGAATCCTTGCTGCTGAGAAATAAAGGTGTATTTCTCAGAGTGGGTTCCACAGATAAGGCCTTATTGGGGCAGCATTTATAGGTGTAGAGTCATGAAGCCCAACCCAGATTCATTAGACTAGGACTTGCTTCTTGACAATACTCCCAAGTAATTCACATGAACATTAAAGTCTGCAGAGTGACACTCTAAAACTGTCTCACTAATACAGTAGCCATTAGCCACAGGCAGCTATTTACGTTTAAATAAAGTAAAATTTAAAATGGATTTATTCTGTAGCACTGTCATAATTTAAGTGCTTAATATCACTTGTGGCTGGTGGCTACCATATTAGAAAGTACAGATATTGAACATCTAGAAAGATGAAAATCTTTTCAGAATGTACTATTGTATAGAGCTGGTCCTTAAGAAATTAAGGTTCAATAATTCTATAAGTTTTTAAACCCAAAATTATACACTGAACCCTTTGTACACAGTATACAAATAGTCAAGCAGACTTACTTTGAATCATTTTTTTTTTAAATCCCAATAGTAAAACAAGGTAGAGAAGGGACGTGTTTGGCCCCACATGCAGGCAGAGATTCCAGGCCCCAGTTCTGTTTATTTCCTCCTACCCCCTCACTTTACATTCATAAGCTTACACTTTACATTTCATCCAGCCTCCAAATATCTGCTCTCAAAACAGAGCATATCATGCAATCATGGAGAGGCAGATAAATGCAAGTTAAATATAAAATGATAATACTCCCTGCTCAGTTTCAAGTTAAAGGAAGAAAAGTCATAATAGAATACCAGATCTATGCAGATGGATGAGAAGTGCTATTTTTCAGAATACTGGTGGTCAGGGAAGGAGTCACAAGGGAAGGAAAATTTATGATATGCCCTAACTTAGACCACATGTGTGGCTCAGCTCTCCCCTTCCAGGGCAGCTGTGAAAGCAGCCTCTCCAGGGACAACTACCACCACGCAACTTGATCTGAATTTTTTGTTAAATCCTCAAAGAAAGGCTTTTCACATCCTTGTGTGTAATTATCCTATCTCATCTTCTCCCAAAAGCACTATTTCAGATTGCCAGATTGTTCTCTTCTATCTTTCAAAGACACCTGCACCAATTTGTGGGGAAGAACCCAACCAGCAGTGTTGGCTGACTGGCTGCGTTCCAGGACCTCTCATTGCTGGTGAATCAAATCTGACACTCGGAGCTCCACAGGGCTTGTAGAAAGCTTTGATAAAATTGCTTAAGAAGTTGGCTGTGACATCAAGTAGAGGCCCAAATTGCACTATTTTTCTGAGGTTTGGAATGTTAAGAAAATTTTTTGAAAATTGCAAATACAATGTAAGCATGATTGCCCTTTCATCATTGCAGTGAGAGACTGGGGAACCATCAGATCACTCCACACGATGATTATATAATATTAGGAAAGTATCCCTCACTGTGACTTAATTTTATGAATCTGGAAAGTCAGATGTTAATGGTAGAAGACAGATGAGTTGCAAAAATTGTCTGCTAAGAAAGACAACCACAAAGGTTATAGTTCAATTGCCCTGTTGAATGCTAATTGGTTTTGTATTTAATTTTGTAAGCTTCATAAGTCACTCCTTTCTTACCTGCCCATATAAATCTATTTTTCCACAAACACTCTTTGAATTAGCTTTACCATCTTGACGATTCTTTTATTAATGAGTTAAATTCTTGACTCACATTCCCTATTTATATGGGAGCCATATTTTTATAACCTGAAAATTTATTTCACAAGGATCAGTACTGTCTCTTAGACCCTTGTGTCTGAGCGAGGGCAGGTCTTCCTACCTTCCACAACTTTACCTGTGAAATGAGAAACTGCAAATATAGCAGTTTCTATAGCAAATATAGACTTCATCCAAACCATGGAATAACTAACTTACTGATTCCAGATGGAATCCACATAATATAGCTAGTCTCATTAAACCTACCACTCAGAAAAAAAAAAATTTTTTTTTAATTAAAATCAAATAAAAACACTAACCCAGCTGGGACCTTTAATTCTCATCCATTTTTTCTTTATCGACATTACTCCTGACAATCAGCCATGATTCCTATGATTCTGACCACTGCGTGAGGCTCATTCTACCAACTGTTAACCTGGGATGGAGAAGCTCTTGCTTCAACTGTGTCAAATTCATCAGTTATGTGATTTTGAGCAAATCAGCCTTTATGATTCTCAGTTGGTCTCACTTTACCAGGTGATTTGATCACATGGTTAGTTCTAAAATTCTTTTAAAGGAGATGTATCTGTTAAAAGAGAAAAAAAAAAAAAATGAGAGAAAATTGAATTCTATTATTTAAACTCTCAGAGTCAGAACTATGAGCCCACAGTACATGTTACTGGTAATTACCATCTACAGATTTCATACTGGCAATTTGACTATTGCTTTCCAGGCTCAGGCCATTTATTATGTGCCCACCTAGAACATACCTACAAGAATGGTTATTTGCTCCTTAAAAATTGGCTGTAAATGGAAGTCAGCAGATGGTACTATGCAATAGTAACATGTTATGATATTGGCTTAACTTTTTATTTCCTGTATAACCTCTTGATGCTTTGTGACCTCTCTGAAATACCTTTGCCTGGTTATACAGTGACTCATTTTGAGGTTTATGTAACAATTACAGGCTTGTCATGGTGCACAACGCCAAAGCAGCAATTTTATACCGTGATGGCTTCGTCCTGGGTTCTCCTTAACTAAAATTGCCTTGTGTGACCAATGAGCAATGCGAAGCTGAGATTTCTGAGCCTAAGCAGCTAATCCTAGCTTGTATTTACCTATTTTCAAATATTTGCACCATCTGCGATTCCATATTAATTTTTTTGGATTTGCTCTCACAGCTCAAGGACTGTAGCTCTCAGAAGGAACAAAGTAGCACTCCAAATGCAGAATATATTATAAACATGAGATGAAATTTAGCCATGGGATAGGGAAAGAAAAAAGCAAATTCAAAAAAGGAAATGCATATTTAGTTTTCCACCTTTGAAATCCAAACTTTGTAGACTTCTCTGGATTATAAAAAATATAAAAATGGATGCCATATATATTTTTTAACCAACTCCTAAACTATGTTTGCTTTAAAATCAGCATGACTCCATATAATCTCCATATAAACAAAAACAGGAGCTCAATATTAAAGGTGCCCTTACATATCCTGACTTAGTCAAATAATAAGGAAAAATACTTTAAAGCTGGGTTCCAAATTTCTGGGAACCTCAGCACCCCTTGTCGTTCAACTTTCCATTATTCGGCCTATGTTTGGTATAGCAATCCAACACATGTTAATAGCCAAATAATAAGCAGCACCGTTTTTAACATTTCCTGAATATTAAACCTAACCTGTTGTTAATCTTTACATCAATTCTGTAAGGTCATATCATTCCATTTCCAGAAGTATCAGCTTCAGAAAGAGATTTAATCCCCGACTCCTTGACTTTCTAGTTTGAGCAGGTTAAGCTAGAGTTTCAAGTTAAGTTAAATGAGTAGAAAGCCCTAGTTATTTTCCCTAAAAAAAAAAAATCTGTGTGACTCAAAGAAATTCTTCATGGGAATTTATTTCTTTAGCAAAAAAAAAAATGTTTCTCAAGATCTGGGGTTGGCACTTGCTTCTCCAACAACTCTCTTTAGGAATAAAAATGATCACAGTTTCTGGAAAAGGCTTACCTACCAATACAACCAGCCACTCAGAAGTCTGTTGTTTTTATTAAGCATCCCAGAAAAATCCTAAAATTCACCTTCATGCATTCCAGAGTTCCTATGGAGGGTCCATCCAGCTACCACTCCGTGACTACTGAGTCGCCATTGCAAATCCTGCGAGTGGAGAACAGTGCAGGCTCATCACGCTGCAGGGAAGGGCAGAAGTTCCAGCCAGCCAGCTTCTGTCTGTGTACATAGATAGAAAAATCTATCCAGAAATGCATGCATAGAACCTAGAAAGTTTACATTATGGACTGACCTAGTCAAACAAATTAGCTATTTCAAAACTTAAGAAATCCTTCATCAGGGCGGCACCCATAGCTCAGTGGGTAGGGTGCTGACCACATAACCAAGGCTGGCAGGTTCAAACCCGGCCCAAGTCAGCTGAACGACAATGGCAACTGCAACTGAAAAACAGCCGGGCATTGTGGCAGACCCCTGGAGTCCCAGCTACTAGGGAGGCTGAAGCAAGAGAATCACCTAAGCCCAAGAGTTTGAGGTTGCTGTGAGCTGTGATGCTACAGCACTCTACTGAGGGCAGCAAAAGAAAGAAAGAAATCCTTCATTGGATTTCAGATTTTTTTTCTCTCAAAAAGGTATATTTGATCACTTTTCAAACCTAATCTCCTATTCTACACTTTAAAAAAAAAAAAAAATTATGCAATTTTGTGAAACATTAATTTTAAAGGTTATTTTATGAAAAATACTTCTAAGTACTTGTTTCAAAACATGTGAAATGAAAAAAATGGCCATGTCTCACACTCATTAACTTATATTAAAATGATTCTTAATGTGACATTTGATTAATGGAAGTATGAGTGTCAGAGTTTTCACTTACTCAGTTCCTCTTGGCAGAAGTAAACTCATGTTATAATACGAGGAAAGGCCTACTGCTCCCTGTACAAGCATTATTAATGCACCTTCCAGTGCTCTCTCTGTGTCTGCTATTTGAAAACAAATCACAGGAGCGCCTGCCATTCAAGTTCTAAATTATGTAATTCAGATTTGTCACATTTCTGTTTTCAGAGCAGTCTTCCAGATGTAATAAGAAATTGAACCTTTATTTAGATCTCAAACATGGTATAGGGATAAAGATAATAAAAAATGACTTTTTCTCTCACTTTTCTTCATTGGCTATCTTGTAACCTGATACATAGGTTTTTCTTCTGACCTGAGAAAATCAATAAGTATGATAAATTGCAATAATGTTAAAGTCAAATAATACATAGCTTGCTTGTAGAACATGTCAAATGGAAAGTCAGTTTTGATTATGCACTCAACTAAATTTTCTTAAATTTTACCTCAATATGTCATTGCTTTTCATATGCAAATAATTTCTAATTCAATCATTTCACAGGACCCTAAGTATTTTGTGTTAACAGAAAAGTTATCTTCCAAACATAAGAGAAATCAATCAAGTTGTCCCAAATTGATTTTTATCTAATCAATCTAATTATTATCTAATAATATCTATATTATAGATAATCTAATATTATCTATCTAATCTAATTATTATCCTATAATAATCTAACTGTGAAATTTCCAATGTATTTATATCATAGTCATGTGCACGTGGTTAATGTATATAAGATCATATATTCAATATTTTCATTAACATAAATGCAAAATTACCCTTACAAAGGAATAAAATCTCAACCAATCTAGAAGCCTGGTACCATTAAGAATAAAAATACTGAAGTTCCCTACCTTAAACCAGATGCTGCACAAGCCCATTCACACAGATTCTCCCTAACTCTTGCAACTTTTTTCTCACCCTCTCCCTTTTGAAGAGGAAAGAACAGTTGTAGTAGAATTATGAATTGTCTAGTAAATGTTGAAGGAATCAATTAGAAATCTCTTTGACTTTGCTCTCAACCCTACATTAGGTTGCCTCTCCAAAATAATTAAATCTGAAAATCATTTGGCAATTCCAAAAGTATTGTAGAACATTTAAACAATTCTCTAATAAACTATGGCATGATAAACTTGAAAAGAAAATAATTTCTTTTACGTTGTAGAAGGCGTTAGAAGAACACTGTCAACATCAATTACTGAACAGAACAGTTCAAAATCAAACATTTATTTTGCCATTTTGGATAAAAGTAAGATCTCTTTATTTAACCAGGCAGTAGGCGTTATATTTACCATTACATATGGATGTGTCTGAATTCTGAGAATTCAGGAAACCTTAATCTACAATAGAAAAGCTTTCTTCTACTTTCCCTGTTCTCCCCACTGAAAATGCTTTCTCAACCTTCTTTTACCAGACTGGAAATGACACAAGAATTCCTTGAGTTAATAGATAATACATAGTAAATGGTAAGAATGTCTATCAGGTAGGGGGAAAGTAGGTTTCAGCCTTTGAGCAGTTGCTGCCTTGATAGGAAAAGGTAAATAGAGATCAGTCATTTCCAGAAAGCTTGTGAAACAGGTCAATAAAAACTTTAGTACAAGAACACTCTGGGCATAATCAACATTATGCTGTATGACTGCTTGAGCTGGGGCAGCAGAAGATAGAACAGAAACGTTTCTAACTTCACGTGAAGACACATTCTTAATGAAGTTGACATTTCCTCCATCATTTATTTGGAATTTTGTGGCTGTTGTTGAGCTTGTGAAGTATGTTTCAGTATGGAGAAAGCCCCAAACATTTTTGATGGATGAATGTCTGAGTATATGTCCCTGTTATGATATTTCAATAGTACATGAACTTGTTTAAAATGCACATCAAGTTATTTAGCAAAAATTTTTTTAAATATGTGAAGGTGATGTAATAAGAGAAATATTAAGAAAGCACATGTATATTTAAATGTTACATAGGAATAGCTGTAAAAATATGTGTGAAAAATTTTGTGGCTTATGCTTAGTCCAATCCTCCTACCTCATGAAAATAGGCACTCCAACCCTGAGGTCCTGGGCTCCGTTGCTATTTACACTCTTCTGCTACCATGTGTTGAAATTTCACCTCCTGACATCTGTCTATAAATCCAATCTCTCTCTCTCTAAATACCCTCTTTCTCATGCAAATTATCTTATGAAGTGTATTGTGTTGAATACAATATGCAACATATTCATTATCTAATTCAACTCTAGGTGAAAATTAGCTAAAGTTTACTTTCAACCTGAGCCCTTACAGAGTAAAACAGAATAAAAAATTACTATTCAATTTTTATTGAATGAAAACCAAGATGTAACAGAATATTTTGATGTCTGGATGTCTGCCAAATTAGGTCTGATATCAAAATCTATTAATATAATATTTATATGCATGCATAAACTCACTCATAATCATCCAAATACGTGTGCTGAAAAAATACGATAATCTCTAAAATGTTAAAATAGTAGATTAGCTATAGGTGACTTAATTTTTTTTCCAGTATTCTTGAGGCTCTTATTCCCATGCTATGCACTTAATGAGAGGGCTTGGTATGAAACAAGAATTATCTCATTTAATCTTGTCATTATCTTCATTCACAGATGAAATGAAGAAATTGAGTTATCTTGCCCAAGAAATCACAATGGACAGAGGAGCTGGGATATGGACTTGAATCTGTCATATTCAGAATATAACCCATAAATGATGGCAAATAAATACTTGTGGTTGATGGCACAAAAGCTCACAAATTTAGTCAGTCTCAAATTTTAGCACTATGTATGGGGGTACACTGTAAGCAAATTAAAGATATGCCTGTTAAGTACTAAACATTCTGTAATCATAAATAATTCAAGAAACTGAAAATTTTTCAATATCTTCACGTTTACAGAGACCAGGAAAAATTTGGTTTTAGTGTTTTGCTTCTGATGTTATAGGCTTCAGAAGATAATGCAGCATTGGGTGGTGCCTGTGGCTCAGGGGGTAGGGCACCAGCCCCAAATACAGAGGATGGCAGGTTCGAACCCAGCCCTGGCCATACTGCAACCAAAAAATAGGCGAACATTGTGGTGGGCACCTGTAGTTCCAGCTACGTGGGAGGCTGAGGCAAGAGTATCACTTAAGCCCAGAAGTTGGAGGTTGCTGTGAGCTGTGATGTCACAGCACTCTACCGAGGGCAATATAATGAGACTCTGTCTCTAAAAAAATAATAAAAGAAGAAGATAATGCAGCATTAATATTTAAAATATAATTTTCTTTAGCTTGTTTTATATAATTCAATATTTTTCAATGGGCAATTTATTCAGATTCTGAAATAAACAGATATATAGCAATATTAGCAGCTTCTAAGTAAGGGATATTTTGTGGCATATTCTTACCTTATTACACAAAATGCCCTATATTTATATCTATTGAGTTACATATTTAATATTGCATATGATATGTGTACACATAAAATACAAAATTAAGAGGAGAGTAAGAAATTTATACTTTCCTAAGGAATAAACACTTCCACAGACATCTTTATTTAACCTAGATTATCTTTCATAAGCAAATTTCTCCCTGTAATTAGGTATGGTATTTTATATGTTGAATAATTAGAAGAAAAGTAATAAATTAATAAATATTCCGTTAAATAATATTTTACAATATGCTTTATAAAAGCTATTTTCAAGATTCTATGTTAAAAACAATAGTTTATTGACTGATTATGATGTGTTTATATTATTAGCAAGGAATACTCGGAAGATTAACTTTTCTGCAATTTTTCATTAAGCATACATTTGCAAATTTTAATCTGGTTTGTAGATCAAAATGAAAGAAAAACACTGAATATCATTTTTTATATTGAAACCTTATTGGTTAATATCACCTGAAGGTTAAAAGTCAAATGGGCATTTTGCAGAAGGCATTTTATACATTCAAACACATTCTATATTAAATATTTAATCTCAATTCTAATCATGAATTATTTCCTCAAGAGGCTACTACATGTTGAATTATAAGAGACTGGTTTTCTACCAAAATGCATTTTTTAAGGAAAAGTGCATAGCTAATGCTGTCTTTGTAGTAATCCAATAGTTATTTTTTAAAATATACTTTTTAGTTATTCTCCAGAAAGTTGGGTTTTGTTTTTATTTTGGGTTTTTTATTTTTATTTTATTTTATTTGGTTTTGAGTGGTTATTTTTGTTTTGTTTTTGGAGCGCAGGGGACAGACAAGCATTTTAGGCGGTTTTCTTACCAATTGCATTCAGCAGAAGGTTGCCACCTGGTGGAGATGTGAACAAATTCTAAACCTTGTCTGACTGACTAATAAAAATGTACTCATTTAACAAACTTGGAGAGTCACATTACCAGGGACAAGTGACACAAAAATTAAGAAAAAAAAAGTTCCCATGTATTCATGAGTATCTGTCTGGTTCTTCTTATACTTATACTTATACTTCTCAATACTTATGCTTCTTATTTAGATGAACAGAGAGGATATTAAGTTAACTAACATTTCAAAACTATATTTATATGTATAGTTGAGGCTTTAAGCAAATTTTTATCCATTTTACATTCAAGATAAATTTGTGTACACACATAATTTGCAATTATTTTGGATTACTATGATAGGAATGCGTGGTGATAGCACATATGAGAAAGTGAGACTTCGGATATAAATGAACTTCTAGCTGAGTATGTCTCGACCTAGCTTACCCAAGTGGCTCACTCTCTTTAATACTCTGTATTTTTATCACTAAAATGGGAACAGCTATATGGCCCATCTCAAAAAAATTGTCTTGAGGTCAAATAGAAAAATGCATTCAATCAACGTTATGTCATCAACTCCCCAAACAGTACTCTCCCTGTGGAAGGATTTGGGAAGTGATTGTTTTAAAAAATAATAAATTACTATTTCCCATGCAAGATCTTGGATCCCTCAGTGGAAAATGAGATACTGATCATGTTAAGTGGAAATGTCTGTATCTACCCACGTTGAAGCCTTTATTTTTAGACATTTGGTAAATATGAAGTGTTATGAAAACAGCAAAGAACTGTTGTAAACATTTGTTCAATCAATGAAGCTTTAAAAGCAAGATTATTAGGATGATTAAGATATTTCCAGTGATTCAGAATATTAATAAAAGTATACAGTCCCTGCTTTACTTGTTACTGTTGCTTTCTTGTGGAGGAAGGGTATATCCTCTTGCCATGAGACCTTGTGCCAGAGGACAGCCCCAGATACTGAAACAGGGAGGTTGAGCCTCTACAGGATTAACAGTAACTAAATTATATACTTCATAACCATTTTGACTCAGAGGAAGAGCTATGGGCTTCCGGTGTGCTATAAGTGGAAAATAGATGTTTGATGGCCCCAGGACAAGGCATCTTTGAGGTTTCATAAAAATCTCTACTATAAAAAGTGAAAGACCTTTTTGGCAAGATTCAAAAACTTTAATCATTCAAAATCAATACACCGTGACTGATTAGCTGGAATATACCCTCTATTTAACCACTGGGTAGAATTTCATAAAGGTACCTTTTTATTTAAATTCATAATTTTATTTTTTTTTTGAAATATCATAGGAACCAGCAAAAATAATCACATCTTTATGAAAGTATTATGCCTAATATTGCATGAGAGTTATGTGACAATTACAGACTTAAACCATAATGACTAATATGGTGAATAAAACATAATAGTTTTAGGCAAAGCAGTTTAAGCTTCCACAGCAATCATGCACATTATTTGACCATCATCTCTTATGCTAAATCTTGAACAAAGAATATACAAGGAATAGGTATTTCCTGCATGTGTTTGAAAAAACTTCACTGGGATGCTGCCATGTAGTTCAGTCTGACTTTTCTTGCAAAATCGATCTCTTTTAACACATGCATAAAATACATACCACTGACATTTAAAAATCATGTAAGTGCTCAAAAAGGCACTTTAAAATACTCAGTTAAAACAAGAGTTCTGCGAAGTGGCCACTCCCTGAACACTTGAAGTGGCCATAAAAATAGTCACACTAACAAGACAAATGGATTCCAGCTTGAACCTATCCCTTGATATGAATTTTAAGTGCCAGATTAGTCCCAACAAAAGGATTTGCAATGCATAGACAGCGTGTCCACTATTTACACATACGTTTTCAGCTTCTGTGGACTCTGTTCTTCCGCCTCCCCACCTCCACCGTCACTGAACTGTTTGCAGCACCTCTAGTAACCAGGTGGTGTCACAGGTTAGTGAGCAAAGATTTCATGTGGGGACTCTCACCTGACTAATCATTCTTATTGGTAACATCATTCCAAGCGCAGTAGCGAGGCTCAGCGGCTTGTTAATGAAATTTAAGGGCTGTCAGCCTGAAAGAGGATGTTAAATCCACTCTCCTCTCCTGAAATTATTTTATTGTCTGCTAACCAGTTTCTACCTTGTGATATGTGCTGGGGGGTGGGGGCAGGAAGCGGAGGAAAGGACATGCGATATAGTGTTTTAATATTTTATACTTAAGCCAGGGTATGAAGCAAAGAGGATGGTGTAAGAAAACAAACGCTTTGTAAAAACTGCAACATTCACCAGCCCTCTCCCCAAATAAATGGAAAAAGAGCTTTAAGACATTGAATAATCCTCACCACCTGTGTGAAACACATGCGGGAGAAATGAGAGGGGAGGGAGAAAGGAGACCACAAGCCAGAGATGTCCAAGTCGGGACTATGAATAGCGTCCCTGGCACCGCCGCCGCGGCCTCGCCACCACTCCTGGGCGACTTGGACAGGCCCCCCTCAACACGCTCCTCGGTAGCTTACAGTAAAGGAAGAGCCAGTAGCCGCCGGAACCCATTTGTCTGTGTCCCCCACCCCCACATCCCACTGACAGCAGTAAGCAGGGAGGCTCGGCCAGGACCGCCTCCAGCAGCCTCGGACAGCGCTCTCCCCCGCGCAGCCGCGTCTCTCGCAGCCCGGTGCCTGGGTCCTCCAGTTTCCGAGTTCACCGCTGACCTAAGTGCAGCTCCCTCTGCCCAGGGTCTCCAATTGATACAAACGTGACCGCACCTCCGCCTGGCGCAGCACTGCCTCCACCCTCCTGCCAGGGCATCCATCCCGGCGCTCCAGACCCTCCAACTTTGGGGGAAAAAAGCGACACTCCGAACTCTCAAATCACCCCGATACAAGAACAGAGAGGAGAGGGGTATCCACTTTATGGTTACGATACAGATCCCTAAAGACCAAAACAAAAAGAGGGTGGCGGGTACCGACGGACGCAGAAGAGACCAGGAATAAGCAAGATAAAGCACCTCATCTCTGCAGACAAAACACATCTAGACCCCACAAATCACTAAAGCCTTCCCAGCCCCTCTTAATCATTAATGCCTTTCTGCGCCCCGAGCTCCCTTCCACTCAGCAGACTACAGATGCCTGGTGAACCCTCTTCCCCCAGCTCACTTCCCCAACACACACACACACACCTCTGTCTCATTACAAGACTAAAGAAAGGAAAGGAAAAAAGAAAAATTCTGCCGGCTTAAAGGTCATTTGCCTACTCAGGGCGCTTTGGCCGGCTCTCGTCCGGGCTACGGAAGACTGGGCTCGAACCCTGCAAGTGGACGTCTGCTGGAGCGCGGCAGATTCCCACAAGGCGCATTAGTGAGGAGCCGAGGGGCTCGATTCCTGGGCCCCGCCACCTCTCCCTCCCTCGGTGGCCCGCCCGCCGGGGCACCTTCAGCTTTTACCTCTCGCCCCCCTTCCCCGCGGCTCTCCACCGTGCGCATCCTCTCGCCCGGCACCAGAGCGCACTCCGACGCTCTAACTTCCTGCAGAGTCCATGGATAAGCAAAAGAGAGCCTGGAACTGGGGCGGAGGGAGGGTGGGGAGAGGGAGGCGTGGGAGCCGAGCCCAAGAGGAGAGGCGGGGGGAGCGCGGACCTGAGCCAGCCCTCCCGGGAGGGCCTGGCCGCAGCTGCCAACTCTCACCTGGTCGGTCGGCTGCGCCTGGCTCGCCCTGGCCCCCGGGGTGGGCTGCGGCTCCTGCTTCGCGGCTGTCATCGCGGGCGGCCCGCGCTGGCGCTCACTTCCTCACGGGCACTTCAGACTCGGGGACCGTCACTTGGCAGCAATCTCATGTCACAGGCACCCGTCGCTCTCCGAATTGGCAGAAGAGAAAGCGGCAGCGACCGGGTGGGGGGAGGGGAGCACTAGGGAGGGGAAGAAGAGCGGCACCAGGCAGGCTCCCGGTCACAGGATCCCTCCTTCGGCTACCGCAGACCCTCTGACTCCCCACTCCCCCCGCCCCCACCTCCCCACAGCGTACAAAGCCTCGGAGACCAGATCCTGCCAAATGGCAAGTTAGTGGAGCGACAAGCGACGGGCTCCCGGAGGCACCTGACAGTGCTGGAGCGACGTCTGGAAGCGCCAGAGCAGCGCCGCTCTCATCTACCGCAGTCCGCGCCCCCCGCCGCCGGCCCCCGGGGGCTCCCCGCGTAGTGCTTCAGCGCGCCAGGTGGGGCAGCCGGGTGCCGCGCTCCAGCATCTCCCCAGCAACTGCAGGGCAAGAGGGACCCCAGAGCGGCGCACGAGCTCCCCACTCGCGGCCCAGGCTGCCGGCACCCCCTGGCAGGCTCCTGCTAAAACCCGGAGAAGCGGAGCGCGCCCATGCAAAGCCACTGGGCATGCTCCAGCACCCCAAGAAGGCAAGGGGCAGTCAGAGACTAGGGGTTCAGAGCCCCACCGGAGAGGGGCAACACCTGTCGCGCCCACGTGACCCGAGGCTCTGCACCTCCTTAGTTAGGGCAATGGACACCCTTCAGCCTCCAGCCCAGATTTACCCCGACCCCCAAGCACCGTGGTTAAAGTCGGTGAAATTCCCAAAGGTTGGCTAAAATCAATCATAATTGAAACCATGCTAATCTGTACGCACTCACTTTTTTTTTTTCTTTTTTCATTTTTCTTGGGCACATGTTGGAAGACCTTCAAGTTCGAAGACCTTCCAGCCTTCCCTCTGCTCTTCCGTGCAAAGCACGTTTATTGAACACCTAACCTGTGTCAAACACACCTTAAAGCTGGGAGAAGCTTTCACGAGAGAAACACAAGTCAAACCTCCCCAACTCCCTGGCTGTGAGGACCTTATTTGATTTACAGCTGGGGCGCTGGGAGCTTGCAGCCCGGATACCAATGTAGAGTTAAGGTAGCTCCTTAGAAGTTAAGTTCAATTCGTGTCGATTTGATAGACCGAGTCCACCAGTTTCATGCACCTGAATGTGGCTTTCCCTGTGGTCCTGAGAAGGACTGACCTGAAGCAGATGGACCACAAGCTGTCCCCAAGGCTCAGGTGCAGGTGACTGAGGGTTTCTCCCCCAGTAAAGGAGAGTGAGTGAAATATACCCATGTTAATGGGTTCCGCACAGGGTTCTGAAGCAGTTTCAGCAGAGGGGACAGAGAATGTGGCGTAGGGTGGCACTGACTTGGGTTTATTAGCTGAGAGACTGCCTCCCTTTCTTGTCGGAGCCATTCGGTCCAGGCAAGTACTTCCTACTTGTTAACAGAGGTGTTGTTTTAGGGTGGTAGGAGCTGTGTTCATCCCGTGATAGTTTTTAAAACATCAATCATCATGCTTGCCCTAAACATTTGCTGTACCCATAGTTCCTTTAAAATATATTGGAAAAAAGTGTTCACCTGCAGAAAGGTAAAATTGGGGTGAAGGGAGATATTGCTTTTCAAAATGATGCATTTCAGTACATATTGCGAGTAACTTATTTGATCAGTTTCAGTGGAATAACTTTTCTATAGTAATAATTTTGCTAGTTGAAAGAATACAAAGCAAATATTAAAAGAACAAAACAAAACAAAAAAAACTAATATGGCAGGGTGAGCGGGTGTATACCTGCAAGCCCAGCACTCTGGGAGGCTGAGGCAGGATTGCTTGAGCTCAGGAATTCCAGACCAGTTTGAGCAAGAGTGAGACCTGTCTCTATTAAAAAGAGAAACACTACCTGAGCATTGTGGGACACACCTGTAGTCCCAGCTACTCAGGAAGCTGAGGTAAGAGAATTGCTCAGGCCAGAGAGTTTGAGGTTGCAGTGAGCTATGATGACATGGCATTCTACTCAGGGTGACAGAGTGAAACTGTCTTTAAAAAAAAAAAAAAAAAAAAAAAAAAACTACTGAAATAATTATTTGTTGATGTATCCAGTAAATAAATCTGACAAAAAGATTTTCCTTCACATGTATTTTTGGGGTCTGGGGGGTGAAGGGGATCTGCATTGTTCAGAAAATGTTTCCATCTTTATATTTTGCTGTTCTGTTTACTATTTTGGTAAGTTCATCCTCCCAATAGGTTTCCATTTTGTACAATCCCCTTGACTTAAAGGAATTTATTTCATGACAGTGATTTCTGTTATACAGGCTAAGTATACACTAAAAGAGATTATCCGCATTTTATTTAAGATTACCTATTTGATTGAATTCAAGGGTTGAACTTACATCCATTTTAAGAATTCAGTATAAAATCTACTATGGTTACAAATTGAGACATAAATCATTAATTTTATGTATTATCATCTGTGTGAATTTTCTTTTTAAAGGATGTCTTTTTTGATGTAATTTAAGTATTTGTCTTTTGGGATGGGTTGTTATTTTATCAAGTTACGATAATTTATTTTTTAGCTGTTGGGATCTAGGGTAAGGGCACCACCTAAACCTTTATCACATTTAAACTAATTTTCCCAACTTAAATACTGTTGTTGTTGTTTTTTTCTTTTGAAATAAGATGTGCTTGAATTATAGTGTAAGATTTTTTACTTCATTTCTAACTTTATTTCTTACTAAAGAAAAAAATTCTAATGTCTAAGAAAGCAATAAAGGAATAACTACCCCCTGGGAGTGGCTATTTGTAGATCTGTTTTGTATGCTTTCTGATAAGTTATCATTAAAGAAAGACATACAAAACATTAATTTATAATCACATGCCTACAAAATTTTGAAACTACTCAAGTAGATATCACTACTGCAATATAGCTGAGACAGAACCGTAGTAGACTGGATGTGAGCAGATTAGTGTCCTTACACACCCAGGAGATACAGGGACATGTGGGGAAATGGTGGGGAGGTAGGTGAAGTTACTTGTCTCTCATTTTCATATTTTTACCTGGTAAAATTAATGTGTTTAGACTGAGTAAGATCCCTTCTTTCTCTAAATCTCTATGATTATATGTTGGCTTTTGGGGTCAAAAACTATCCTCTGAATGATAAATCATTTGTATATGTTTAAAGTTTAGTGGGGAAGTCAATTAAGTTCTAAGAAAAATGAAAAGTAAATAAAGTTAATTACCTCATAGAGGAGCCCTGACATCCACCAACTTTTCTAAAGCTATCTAGCTATACATAAGTATATGGAAATAATTTTGTCTTGATAATATTTTTAGAATTCAGAAAATGAAAAATAGATTTACTAAGTATACATCTGAATATAAAATATATATTTAAAGAGAGTTTTGTAGATATTTACAGAATATTTTTGAGTACTTTTTCCTCACACAGTATCTTTGATGAGCTAACTCATGAACAAACATATATTTTATAGCAGTCATACAATGATAAAGGAAGTTTCCCCATAATTTTCATGGAATAAAATCAGACTCTCATAACTTAATACGACCTATAGAAATCACTTAGAAAAATTTCCTTTATTGTGGATTATAAATGTCTAAACCTTGCAAGATATAGCCACTTTATCGCTAAGATGATTTCCTAGGATTCAGACTCCACCAATGCCTCTGAAATGTTTACTGCCTCGTATCCTAATTTCAGGGCCCATGTATGCATATTTACAATGCTACTTTCTCAATGTATTTATTCAGGCTTCTGAAGTCACTTCAGAACTTTCCCACATATGACATTGTGAATTTCTACAATGTCTTTGTTTTCTTGCTATCTAATTCTTTTAAAATAACATGGCAATGTAGTATATCACATTTTATCTAGAAATATTAAGGTAATTAAGAATAGGCAGTGAGATTTAGATGATAATTGAATTGAAGATTATCATTATAAATTTGCTGCCTCAGTAGCAAACAGGTTGTTCCAGAAATACAGAGGGTGCCCAAATATGTATGCACATTTTAAGAAAAAAAAAAACAAAACGGTGTTAAAATTGTAATACTCAATATATACTGTTAATAAAAGATGTGTACAAGTCACATTTGACTTCTGCAACACAAGAGGTGCTCAAAGTGGTTGCCGTCATTGTCCAGATACTTCTGACTGCGCCAACTAGTGCTTTTGAGCCCACCTTGACTGGTGTCCACTTGTATGACTGAGCTTGCTCTTTCAATTTCTTCCCTAAGTACCACCGATGTAGCCAGTTTTTTTAGTACACAACATCTTTTAAGGTTCCCCTTACTCACACTTCCATTGTCACTGTACTTCTACAACATTCTGGAATTTCTTTTTTTTTTTTAACTATTTTTTATTAAATCATAACTTTGTACATTGATGCATTTATGGGGTTCAGGGTCTGCTTTGATATACAATGTGAACTGTTTACATTGAACTAAGTAACACATCCCTCACAATTATACTAATTTCTTAATAGTTTTGAAATGTACCATTGCATTCTGGAATGTCAAATACCACTTCAAAATGGTCTTGTTCTCCTCAAACGACAAACATGCTTCTGCAACTTACTTTGACCACTCTACCTGTCGCATGGTGACACTAACATTTATTTGATTAACACCATCTTTTGAGCAAACCTCATAATACACATAGCTCTCAAAACTCAATTCAACTTGTTAAAGTAATACATAGATAGCATCTCTCAAAACATGTATACCTTTTTCAGCATTCCCAGTATACAGGGAATGGGTGCTGTATTCAATCTTCCACATAGGTAGTTGGCACAGAATCGAAGAATTAAAATTTAATCTAACACCACCAAGTAAAGAATAAATCCTGGCTAACTGCTGATGTGCCCGAAAGACAAAAGTCCCGTGAGATTCTACGAAGCAAATTGTGCCAAACTCTTCAGTTTCAGGTAAATTAGATAATGCAAATAGAACTCTGTAAGCAGCTGGCTGCCTCCCATCTCTCCGTTTGTTTTCCTTTTCTCTTCCTCCTGGGGCAAACCTGCAGTGTTCCTAAGGCCACCTTGATGGGGATTCCCCCAGCATTAGCCAGCCCTCTACTGAGTGTCTGTAATGAGGAAGACAAGAGTTCAGGAGCTACATCTTATGAGACTTGGCCTGAAATGTGCCCAATTAGCTCTTTGCAGACAAAGAAATAGCCTTTGTTCACATCTTTTGCTATCATTTGGTTTAAATTTATCAATCAGCTCTACTCCCCTCAATTGGCCTCTTGAATTCCCCAAAGTGCATATCATGTCCTTGGGAAGAAAACCAGGATGCTGAGCAATCCCTAGAAGAAGCTATATTTTCAAACAATAATAGACATTTATATTTAAAGGGGGAAAAAAAGAAGTAAAGGCATGACTTATTTAAGCGATATTTATGTACATACTACTCATACCATTCTAAGATTCTTTTGGCATTAACTAAACTTTGTGTCAGTGTCTGTCTACCACAGGAAGACTTTCCTGTTATAAAAATTCATAGCCCAATTATGATCTCTGGTGGAAGCAGACAGAGTTGCAATATCCTGAGAGCCAGTCTTGCTGCTCACTGGAGACTTGAAGATATTGACAAGCTGCTCATTCAAACTGAGGTCTGGCGTTGGTGAGGCTCCGTGGTTGTTATATTTACACACCTCACGTCTTCCTTTCACCCACATTCCTTCTGTGACATACATAAGAGCCTTGAGACAGTACAATGATGCGATGGTTTTCCCTGTGTGTGCTTTTCTCTCTGTCTGCATAGCTGAATTGTGACACCTAAAGAATGTGGGGAAATGATCTGCTTTTATTATTTTTACCCACTAGATGCTTAACAAGAGGCCTGTGTTTATTTATTTTAAAGAGTAAACATTTAATACATTGATGATGTTGGCATAGTAAAAATAAAAATAAAAGACAAAAGGACTTTCTATATCTTTGAGTTGATACTGTGTTTTTGTTTTTTTTTCTCCCTGATCTGTACATTACTTCTGAAATAATGTTTTCTGACTCAGATTCTATCTACAAATGACAGAAGGGAGAGCATTTACAAACATTGGCATGACATTTGTCCTTTTGAGATAATAAGTCTGCTTTTGATGAATAAATTTCTCTGAATCTGATATTTTTCATTTTTATAACCAAGACAAGATTGTCTAATGACTCAAAATAATCTCCTTCTCTTTGTCCTTGGAAAGTACAATATTACTGAGCCTTTTCTTACATTTAGACTTGATAGTGTTTACCTGCTTTCTTTCCTATGTAATTCCCAGAACAGCACGAAGCACATTTTCCCTTTGGGGAATCTTTTGTGAATTAAGGGAAAAAAACCTCTACTGTTGGATCTTGACAAATTTTGGGGGGGAAGGTAGGAGGTCCATATTTTATAACCCTTCCACTATGCTCGGTTTATTTTTAAGGATTTAGTAGCAGATTCAGACTTACCTATGAACTTTCTTCTTGAAAACAAAAGGTACTCTAAAATTTGTTGCAATGGCCCTAAAGCACCCACTGACATTAAAGGCGCCCTGGCTTTGTCTCCATTAATTGACTTTCTACCACAGGGAATTATTTTCTACTAACACCAAGGGAAACTTAAGGCTGGTCCCTGTGTGCTCTGCCAGTTACTTTCGTCACATGGAGTTATCTGTTTAGATTACACAAATAATATTTTTAGGATATCATGGGATGCAACTTATATTGAAATAAGACACATTAAAATACATCTCTCATTACTAAACATCATTTAATTCTATTTGTTGTGTTAGCTTGCTAGCGATGTAGGTCCCTTCTTATATCCATCTCTCTGTCTGGCACCTGTCTACAGCTCTTTGAAAGAATAATGTTTTTAAGTCTCTCAGTTTCTATCCTGTATATATGTAAATATTTACTAATGTCACACATCATGACCCAAGTCAAAGAAAGGATACAAAGAGCAGTAGAAAGAGACAAGGAGCAGTGAGAGGAAGAAACGAGAGGAACAAGGAAAGCCAAGGGAATACATTCTGAAGATGTTAGGAATGTTCGGGTGTACGAAGTCTGAGTTTTTTACTAGAGTCCTCATAAGGATCATGAAATACCATAAATCCTATTGGTTAGTTAAACTGCTCCCACCATTGATTATGTTCTGTGCATTTGCATAATTTTAGAATACCAAGTCCAAATTATAACTTTCTCTTTCCTTCATTGGTGATTTATATTTGACATTCTCACTTAATTTCAAACCTAACTTTTCTTGTAATATTTAATCATTTGTTACACTTGACAATTAGACAGTAAGCATCAGTGGAAGAGGTGGAGAGAATCTATAACAAAAATGACAGTTCACTCTGTCACTGAAATATACCCTTTGATCAGCTGTTTGATTGATTCACCATTGATTACATGAGTGTTTACCTTGGTTGATAGGACATCAAAAGCTTCCCTGACCTGAAGGACGAGCTGGGCTCTCCTCTTCAGTGTTCACCTACCCTTCTGCACAGAGAAGCCGTCCATGGACTTCTCTGTTTTCCTGAATGGAACTAATCTAGGAGGACCCAACTCACCTCTCAGTCTTTCCCAATGCAAGTTCACAGGTATTTCCTTTATTAACTCTTCCTGCACTGTACATCTCACCACACAATTTTTTCCTTTATTTTGCACTAGCTTATTTAGCAGACTGATGTCACAAGTGACACCTTATGTTTTCTACTGAATTATAAATTCTTGTAGGAGATAAAACCTATTGGGGACTAGGGTTAGTTTGCTTGTGTGCAGGGGCTGGTGGATAAGGGTCTATATCAGTGTTCTAGTCTAAGGACATCTTAGAGAAAATATTCTTTGAAAAAAATTATCCCCCCATTCCCTCAAGAGAAAGCTGTCAGAGCCTCCTATAAACTTGCATTTTTTTTTTTTTTTTTTGCTTTGCTTTATTGAACAGGATTATCCAGGGAAAATTTATTTTCTCTGGCCTACAGAAGAAATGAAATACTGGTTCACCCACTTAAAGTAATAGAAGAACTCAGTCCCACTTATTGTGAGGGGAGGGAAAGGGAGGCATGTATCCTTATGAAACTTAGCAAGATCTTAGAGAATGACTATATCATATCATAGTAAAGTTGATATTCAAAACAAAGACTTTAAGAAAAGTAAAATCAGGCTTTACAAACTTCCATAAGATGGGTTATTTTAGGATGGTAGACTATAGTGATACCAACATGGGTTAAGCTAAATAAAAAATTAGATATCAGAACTCAAAGTACAACATATACAACAATTCTAGCTAACAAAGCACCTCTAAAATCCTTAAATACCAGAAGCCCCACAGCCCTTTGGCATCTGTGCAGGAGAAGGCAGAAGGAAACAGTGGGGTAAATGACTGAGCTAGAAATTTCCAATATCTAAGGAGGCAACCTCAAGATAGTCAATGAATATTCACTAGAAAGCACCCTGGACCAATGTAAGAACACCCAGTGGAATTAGGAGAGCTTTTGTGCATTCTGAGAGTGAGTGAAAGGAACCCTGCTGGGAGGACATTTCCCATTGTTCTCCCACATTTTTGCATTTCTTATTAACAAGAAAGCACCCTTTGTGCCAGAATACCTTTTAAAGAATGTTTGTATAGCAATTAGCCTAGGGAGAGGGAATAGTGACTTTGTCTGGTGCAGAGGACAAGTAAACTACTCTCCAGTGTAAAAAAGATAATGTCTCCTTCTGGAACAAAGAGTAAGCATGCTTACTTCCCATTAGAAATAATTTGGCTTCATTAAGTTCAAGTCTCCACATTCTTATTGCCACATACCCTGTGAGCAGACATCCATCTGGGTTCAACCACTCCTAGGATGGGACTTGGGGACAAAGAGAATACATGTAAATGTTTTCATGTTCATATTGCTTGCTGTGCCATGAGTAAAAAAGTTCTCTGTCTAAGACCCCTAGAGTGTCATGTCTTTTGCCAACATCTATAAAACTGATAGGGTAACTTGTAAGCTTGTAAGCAGTGTGGAAACTTAGACATTTCATAGACCTTAACAGGCCTACGCCAAAGACTTAGGTGGATGGAACAGTCTAGATCCTGTGAACTCTTGAAACTGACCTTCCAGGGACCCTTTCCAAAACAGGACCCATACTGAGAATGAACTATTGGAAGAAGAGTCAAAATAAGCAGAACAGACATGATAGAGATGAAGGAAAGATAAAATCCAGACAAAACAGATCCAGGAAATCTAAGCAAGCAAGCCCCATCAGTATTTTTTTTTCTTTTTAACCATTAGAAGATGACATGAGAAGAAGAATGTCCTTTAAACCAAACTTTCAACTATCCATAAGTTTAAAAAGCTTAAATTGGCACAAAACGAGCAACAGTAAACTACCAAAGTCAAATCCTATGTAAAGTTTAGACTCAAAAACAACATTAACAAATGGAAAAAAAAAAAAAAAAAAAGAAGAAGGCTGGTGGCTCATGCCTATAATCCTAGTGAAAGGTCCTGGACCCAAAGGTAAAAGATTATTCCGAGGCACAAGGCAAAGTCTCGGTTTATGCAATTAAAGTGGCTTTTATTCCACCTTGGTGCAGGTAGAGTGAGATTTTTGACCGGGAAGAAATCCACACATGGGCTATGACAGACGGAGATTTAAAGGGTTAGGGAGGCCGGGATTGGTCCATCCACCACTTCCTGGGAGGGACATAGCATCATTCTTCCTGGGCAGGTTAGTTTTACCTGAGCAGGTGGATGGGAAAGGGTTAGGGAGTCCAGGATTAGTCCGTTCACTATTCCTAGCCTAAGGAGAAGGACATGCTTCCTAGGAAAGGGATCCTTCCTGGGCGGATTAGTTCTACCTGGGCTGGTCGGTAATCTGATTCTATCACCTAGCACTCTGGGAAGTTGAGCTAGGAGGATCACGTGAGCTCAGAAGTTTAAGACAAATCTGAGCAAAGTGAGAACCTGTCTCTACTAAAAATAGAAAAATTAACTAATCATGTTGGCCCTGCCTATAGTCCCAACTACTCAGGAGGCTGAGGCAGGGGGATTGCTTGAGCCTAGGTGTTTCAGGTTTGTTGTGAGCCAAGTTGAGACCATGATACTCTAGCCTGGGTTACAAAGCTATCTCAAGGAAAAAAGAAAAAAAAAAAAGATAATCCTATAGGACAGGCAAATCATAGCCCACAGAAAAACTATAGTCTATTTTCTGTTTCTTATAAATAAAGTTTTATTGTAACATAGTCACACTCATTCATTTGGATATTTGCTATGACTATTTTCACGCTAACACAGCAGTGGTAAGTATTTGTGGCAGAGACCATATGGCCTGTATAGTATAAAATATTTACTATTTTGAACCTTGTAGGAAGTTTGCCAAAGTCTCCCTTTGACAAAATAAGCCTGCCAAAAATTGTCATGCTCAAAATATTTTCAAAACTGTGATATGCTATTTCAAAATGAGCTAAAGGACATTAAGAAAATTATATAATACACAAAGAAACATTAATCACAATTATCAAAAGGGATGGGGCTCAAGAAATAGAAATTAAAAAACATCATATTAGAAATAAAGACTGGTCTAAAAGAACATAGGAGAAAATAAGCACAAAAATAATACTGTCATGAAAATCAAGTTGAGGAGAAAAATGTCAGAAACCAAAAAGAAAGAAAGAAACAAAGAGGTTTATTGAGAATGTGACACATCTTGTAGATGGCAAGGAAGAATTGGTGCTCAGGTTAGGGGAGCTCCTGAGAGGAAGAACGAAGCAAGGATGGAACAGTCCCCAGTACTACAAACCATAATTCACAAAAGTGATCCTAAAATTGAAAAACCAATTTAAACTTATGGAAAAACCATACAGCGTGCCTGATAATATTAATACAGAACAATCAGTACCAAGTAAAATTAAGATATCTTAAAGAAGATGAAAGAATTCTTTGGACATGCAGGTTATATATATAAAAAAAAACAAAAAAACCTGTCTTAAAAAGGAACCAATATTACGCTATCATTAAACTTTTCTACAGTAATATGTTATCCTAGAGGAAAAAAAAATGAAGCAGCATTTTTAAGATGTTCAAGAAAAGAAAAGAGATTTTATAGTATAACTAATTTTCAAGTATAGATAAAAGTCATGAAAGGACTATTAGCAACATGTGATCACTCAAAGAATATTGTATTTATAAGACCTTCTTGATGGCACTCCTAGGAATAAGTTTCAGAAAACCAATGTAACTAGAACACAACAATTAAATAAAAATATAATAAAAGTCATACCTGTAATTTTAAATATTCTAGTAGCCTACTGAAAAGTAAAAAGTAACAGAATTTAAATTAATAGCATGTTTTATTTAGCCCCAGATATTAAACATGTTGTCATTTCAGTATATAATTTACGTAAAAATTATCTGTACTTTACACTGCTCAGTACATTTTTAAAATCCAGTGTGTGCTCTGCACTTACAACACACACACCAGTTTAGACGAGCCACATTTCCTTGTCCAATACCACATGTGACTAGTAACTACTGTGAGTAGCACAGAACGAGAGAGACATGAGCATAATAATTATAGTAGGTGTTATATTTTTAGTTACTGTAGAATTAATGTAGTGTTAAGTGAAAAAAAAAGTACCTAAGCTGTATACTATAACCATGTAGATTTAGTACAACCAAAGCAAAACGAAAAAAGTGGGGGGGGGGGGGGAGAATAAGGATGATATATGCTAAAAAACATACTTTCAATAGTTATAACCAGTGGTAACCTTACTAGTCTAGTTATATTTAGAGAAACTGTTGTGTGTGTGATATTGAAAAAATGTAAATGAGTAATTATGAGATAGTCTAATTCTCTAATCTCTAAGGCTTTTAAGAGTCTTGATTCTCACTACAGAATAATGAAGACACAATTAGAAGAAGTTTGTTAAAAAAAAAAAAAAAATGATGACTATAGTGTGTCAGGATTCATGCTCCAATTGAATTGGAAATTTTCATTTGCAGGTACCCTTAACTCATTTGTAACACAGCATTAGCTGTGAGGCTGTGCTTTCCGGAGTCTGTGCTCAGTGAATGGCAGAGTGACTGTGACAGGGACCCTGACAAAGTCCCCTCTGTACAACCTGTGAGACTCCTCTGTTGATGTTTTTGACATGAGGACTTTCCAAATTGTCTTAGAATTGAACTACAATTTGAGACTCTTTCTGCCTAACTCCCCTTTCTCACCTTTGCCTTTCACAGCAGGCCAGCCCGAGTTACAGTCTATCCTTGCTCCTGCTCTTCCCGTTCCTGCCCTTGTACTCTCATAGGTGTTTCCTCTAATAACTCTCTTGCACATCTACTTACACCAGCTTCTCAGAAGACCTAGACTACCCATAGTCTAGAAATAATGACTAACACAGTAGAAACTTGTTGTAAAATAAAATACAGAGTGTTCAATAAAATTTGAGTTTCAGGTGGCGCCGGCCACATACACCTAGGGTGGCAGGTTCAAACCCGGCCCATGCCTGCTAAGCAACAATGACAACTGCAACCAAAAAATAGCCAGGTATTGTAGTGGGCACCTGTAGTCCCAGCTACTTGGGAGGCTGAGGTAAAAAAATCGCTTAAACCCAAGAGTTGGAGATTACTGTGAGCTGTGATGCTAGGGCACTCTGCCAACAGTAACAAAGTGAGACTCTGTCTCAAAAAAAAAAAAAAAAAAAAAAAAAAAAAGAAAGAAAGAAAAAAGAAAGGAAAAGAAAAGAAATTCGAGTTTCAGATAAGTATTTATTTATTTATTATTTAGTATAAGTTGTCCTAACTGGACTGTTTGGGATATACTTTATATAAAAAATGATCTGTTTTGTATCTTAAATTCAAGTTTGACTGAGTATCTTGTATTTTTATTTGATAAATCTGACAACTTTAATAAAAATGACTATCACCTGCACTCCAATTGTGGCATTAAAAGGAACCAGGATTTCTAAGAAAACTAGGTTAATTCATATGTAAGAAATATACCAGAGAAACCTGGACCATTGTGATTTGAACTCACATGCAAGCGATTAAAGAATACCAGATTGGGAGTAATCAACCTTGAAAAAGCTCCACCTGGTTGAAGAAGGAAAAATTCTCTAAAGATAAAAATTATAGTGGATGGGCATCGAGCAGATATATATAAATCTTAATTGCTCCTCTTTTGATGATGGCAGAGAACCCATTTATTATCAACAAAACTAGGTAAAAGGAAAAGTATCAAACCTGAATTCTGCCTTCTATGAAATTCTACCAGTAGGCTTCCAAATTACAGATGAAAGGAAGCATCTGCTTATAAAATGGTTCAAGCTGATATATAAAAATAATGGGTAGAATTAGAGCATTATCATTGTAGAATCACCATTTTGCATAAACGAGACTCCTGATGAAAGAATTCAGCACTACCTAGTCTTGCCAAGCATATGTGCCTATCAGAGCTGAGTCTGATCAAGGTTCTGCTGCTGTTCTCAGAAAATGCAGAGAAGGGAAGAACACACCCATCAGCCCAGGAGCGTGTAACCATCAAGGGCAGCCTGGGACAAACTCAACAGGACAAGTGGCCCAAGTCTCTCAGAAGACTACTATTTTTATTCTATTGTTTCAGGTTCATGAAGGGTAGGAAGAATTTGTTTGCATTTGTTAAGTAAAGTCCCTCTCATAATTGTGTCTAACCTCCCAGACATGTGCCATACACTGTAACCCTCACCCCCTCCCACCTCCCCTCTCCTGACTCCCTTATTCCCCTGCCCCTCACCTTGAATTGGTTTGAGTTTTTCTGTTATGTGGGCGTCTATTAGATCACCTACTGGCTTCATATTGGGATTGAGTACATTGGAGTCTTGCTTCTCCATTCTTGTGATACTTTACTAGGAAGAATGTGTTTCAACTCTATCCAGGTCAATAGAAATGTGTAAAGTCTCCATCTTTTTTAATGGCTGGATTATATTCCAGAACATTCATTTTAAGAAGAACAAAAGGGATGAGGGAGATTACATGTTGATAAAATTGGAGTTAAAGTTGGTGAGCAGGCTACAGTGCATCAGAATGCACACTTAAACGGTAAATGCAAGAAAATGATTACTATAAAGTCAGGAAAGTACTTATTTTTGGAAGGCAAAGGACAGAGCATATATAAAGACTTGAGGCTATCAATGTTTCATTCTTTGACATGGGTGGCATTTCAAATGGTATTTGCTTTGTAATTTAGTGTGATTTTCAGTATTTTAAAATAGAAGTTTAAAAAGTACATAATAGAGTTTCCTCTTAGTAAACAAACACTCCATAAAAGGTAGCTGTTACAGAATGTAAGGTAAAAGGCCGAGATTATGCTTAGAAGAACTTCTTCCAAACTGCTGTTTTTTAAAGTGATGGTAAACCTGTATCTCTCTAGGGTCATGCTCCCTTGTCAATGTATGTAGAGCTATAAAATTACTCTTGCCCTTTCAAAATTTGTTTATAGCATTGAAAGTAGAATGTTCACCCTGTTTATAATTCTAGAATTCTTCAGAGTTACCAGACACCAAGACAGACTCAAGATGTTGTAAGGTGAACAGTGAGCAGTGCTCTACATTGGTGGAGATTGTCATTGCAAGGCCCTTAGCTCGTTTGCACACTGTGACATACTGCATCAGCTTAGCCTGCATTCCAGACCATGAAGAAAATGTAGACCATGGTCTATTTTTTCAATTCCAAATTTAACTGAAAAAAAAAACCAATAACTCTCAGTCCCAAGTTCACTCTTATTGATGGAAGAACTAAACAGTCTGAGTGATGTAGAGAACAATTAATGCTCTTCTTTACAGGATTGGTAGTTTGGGTGACTGTGCCTCTTGCATCTCTGAACTCAGTGACATGCTTGTTTAAAGAGTGACAATCCTCAGTCTGCAATTTCCTAGCTGTGGATGGGTGTCTGGCTTGCTATTCAAAGTCAGCTGCAATTAGTATTAGAAGTATGGCTATTCCCATGTCCAAGACTTTTTCCTATGTAGCCCAGCCTTGGCACTATCTCTCCCCGCATTGCCAAGTTTGGCCCAGTACGATGTATCTGAGGGTACAACTGGAGCCTCCCCATCTGCCAAGAAGTCCTAAAATCCTTGAGTTTGTATACTCCTGAATATACCCACCCCAAATGTAAGTTCTTTCCACCGAGAAGTCCGCTAATAAATTTGGACTCTTAAAAAAAGTTACTGCTACCCACCCCAGTGAAAAATTTTTCTGTTTACTGTTTCCAGAGTGCTTAATTTCTGCACCAGGAATTTGTCACTTACTTTTATTTCCTTGTACTATTAGCTATCACACTATCACTCTAGCACTCTTTTCTCTCTGCTAGTCTGTTGAATCTATTCTCATTTTTAAAAATTTTACCTATGGATAATAATATTTATAATAGTGAAATTAATAACTCACATTTCTTGACTGCTTAATGGGAATGAGCTCCTACCTAATGATTTTAATGCAACAGCTCTGGAGGCTGGAGGTTAACCCAACTTCCATTTAGACTCTTGTACACCAAAATCTAAAAAAATGATACTGAAGCTATTCAAGGTTCCACAGCATTTAGAGGCATTGTAGGGATTTGAATGTAGGCAACCTTATTATTGACATCAATATCTTGTCTTAGATCAAAAGACACAAAAAATAGGTGTCTGTTCATTTTAATTCACAAGAATTCATAGAATGCCTGCTATATTGACTTATTTCCTGGCCTGAAATTACTATGCAATATACTATTAAATATGTATGGTTTTGCTATCTGATAAAACACATATGCTTTTTGCTATCCAATAAAAGGTAATAAATAGATTTATATAGGTAGATAAATCTATCATAATGCTAGAAGTAGCTTGTATGGTCTTTGCCTAGTTTATCTAATCCAGAGGTGTCCCACTTCATTTGAGCTGCTATTACAAAAATACCACACTCAGTGGCTTATGAACAACAGAAAATTATTTCCAATAGTTTTGGAGGCTGTGAAGTACAAGATCAAGGCAGTGGAAAATTTGAAATCTGATGAAGGCCCCTTTCTGGTTTATGAACCAGATAGTACCTTTTGTGTTCTGTCGTATGGGAAAGACCAAGCTAGTTCTCAGGGTATCTTTTATAAGGGCAGTAATCTCAGGCATAAGGGCCCCACCCTTATGATCTAACCATCTCTCAAAGCCTCATTTCCTAATACCACGCTGGCTAGAATTTCAAAATACACATTTGGGAAAAATCAAACATTCAGTCTGTAGCAGAGGGATACTATATACACAAAGCCCTGCAGAGAGATGTCTATTACACTTTCTTTGTAATTCCCAACACTTGGAAGCAACCAAGACACCTTTCAGCAGGTGAAGTATCAACTGTGATACATCCAAACAATGGAATATGATTGTGTGCTAAAAAGAAACGAGCTAGGAAGCTATGAAAATACATGGAGTAACCTTAAATGCTTATTACTAAGTGGTAGAAACTAGTGTGAAAAGGCGGCATACTGTGTGGCTCCAGTGATGTGACATTCTGGAAAATGGAGTCAGCAAACCGATCATTGTCAGGGTTCTGGGGAGGGAGGGATGGATGGATAGTCAGAGCAAGGGGGATTTTAAGAGCAATGAAACTACTTCCTAGGATATTTCAGTTGTTGATACATTGTTATATATTAGTTAAAAATCCTTCTTTTTTATCTCCTCTCCCATTTATTCTTCTTCCAACCTTTCTTTTATTTCTTCTTTTTTTCTGAAATATACATACACCATATACATAAATATGTAAAATATATATTGACACACACATCTCCCTGGATTTGATTCTTCACTTTAAAATATAAGCAAACTTAAAAAGAATTAAAACCTTTTGATCACAAGACAAAGAAAGGTTCAACTGCTTAAATTGTCCTTCCTATTTTCTCAGGGATGTTTCTGAAGTGGCTAAATGAACTTCAGTGAGACTATTTTTCTCAATGATAGTAACTGTAAAGGATGGACAAACTCGTAAACAACTACCTGGAGGCCCTGAAGCATGACAAAAGCAGCAAATTCTGAAGGGGGTCGACCCTCAGGAGAAAGGAACAGCCCTGGGTAAATTTTCCAGTTTTCCAGTGTCCAGACAGAGGAAGTTTCCACCTGCATTGTGCAGAGCAGTTAAAATGTTACGTGAGACTCTGCCTAGTTTTCCGGGTAACCCGTGAACTACAAACATGGGTCAGATTCCAGACAGGTGTTTCCTACATTTTAAAGAATCACAGTTACAGTTACCTGAATAATTTCATACTCTCAACCATTCTATTTAACAAGAGCTAAATCTCTTCTTGCTCTGAATCTTGACCTATGCACAGGCCATCAGCATGACAATGGCCGAAGAACAAGATACAGTAAGGAGCAATCCTAGTGAGGGGGAAGAAGAGTGGGTCAGGGTAAAGCTGGCTAGTGCCAGGGTAACACTGTTGATTAATATTTCCTTTTCATTGGTATTTCTAAGAAAATGTTTCAGTTCTCAAGTTTCAGGAATTGAGCACTGGTGGTGGTAGTGGGGTTAATGCTCTGGTTCAGAGCTTTCCACCTTTCTGCAAGTGATTGAGTGAGCCAATGAAGCAGTTTATGTTAAAAGGGATGACTAGTTTAAATACTGAAAAAGAAACAAGTGAATTCTAGCCTATGCTGTACACAGTCCTTACGATTCTCTGTCCAAAAGATATCTGCCTTTTCTTGGCACTTGACTTGATACAGTGTGAAGTGGACCTGGGTCCGTGCTATGGAGAGGAAGTCTGTGCTTCTGAGACTACATGAAGATCTTGCTGAAGGAATCTACAGATTGGCAGAAGCTGCATCTGAGAAGTGCTTTTCTTCCGTTGATAGTAGGATAAGAATAGAATGAGACCCTCAGGTGTCTTAGCAGATTGTTTCCACATGGTACCCAGCTCTTTCCATGGTGCAGCACACCTTTTAAGCCACCAGAGCAGACGAATGATCTGAAGCTTAGAAGATGAAGCTCAACAGGAGCAACACTGGACTCTGCGATGCAGCTGACGATCTTAGTGCATTTTATATTTCTGTGCTTTCTCTGACATTAACTGTATACTACAGAATTTATAGCCTCGTGTAAATTATTCTACATCTTAAATGGTAACCCATTCATTGATCAGAGCAATTTATTCTCTGCTATTTATTTTTCCTCATAGTTTATGAATCTCTCAAGTGTGTGGCTCAGATCTGCACTACCCAGGCATCCTGCAAGTACCTTAAAGATCCCTCAGCCTGGGGATCTCCATTGTTGTTTTAAGAATCATAGTGTACTGTCACTTCTAGTTACCTATATATTTTCCTTAGTTTCATAACCAATACTTCAACCTCCAACCTTTAAAAGAGGTTCAGGTTTTTCTGCCCAGCCCTGAGCTATTTATAGTTGATGCCTCTTGATACAAATGCTGTGTCCACCTCCCTTTGTGCCTTTGTTCTTCCCTTTACCAGCCACCTCAGACAACTTCATAGCACCAAGCCCATGCACTACTGTCATGGCATGGCCTGCTGTTCTTCCCAGAAGCAGGCAATATCCTAAGACATGTCAGTCCAGCAGGAAGAAAATTAGGCTTACCACCTCCCAAATCCAAAGGCAAATTATAGAGACTCCAATACTGTATCTCATCAATGAACAACAGTGTACCAAAGGAAATTGGGCCAACAGCCTTGCTCCTTAATAAAAACTGAAGTTTAACTCCAGCTTCAGCATCTAGCCCCCAAACCCAGGCTACTATCAAGGCCTAGGACATCCCCCACAATAGTAAGGTTGATAGGCTCCACTTGAGGGGGGAGAATCCTACTCAAATGAAGCAACTTGAAAAGAAGAGCTGAAGTAGACCAGAAATTTTGAAAGGCCTCTAGAGCTGGGGTCTCGGGAGCCTGTACCTTTGTCTTTTTCTCCTGGGGAAAGCAATAAGTATTCTTAGGGAAGAGCTCCTTTCCCTGGGTCCTCATAGAGAAGCCATGAACCCCTGAAGTCAAAGAGAGCACACAGCAGGTGCCCAGTTGAGCCCCTGCCCTGGGAGCTTTTTGACCCTGCCACATCACCTCAGATTTTCAGTTTTTTTTTTTTTTTGTTTGTTTGTTTGTTTTCCAAAGTAGTGATAAATGTTTCTGAAACAGGTGAACCTCTGTGCTTGAATTTCTAAACTTGCTTTAGACCAGCTGTCTTGTCCTTCATGTGATCTCCATCCCCGGGGCTCATCTTCTGGGTTCAGGCCGTCTACAAGCCTGCTAGACTCTCAGCCTTTGACTCTGTCTGAACTTGGAACCTTGGGCTCAGGCTAGCAAAGGCTGTTCCTGAATTCCAGGAGCCAGCCTCTACCATCCTTGCTTGAGTCCCTCGGTGGCCCTGCTTGATTAAGTGATCACTGCAGAAAGCAGTAAATGATTTTTGCCAAGCCCAGGATTACAGGCAGTTGATGAGTATTAAGCAGGCAACAGAATTACAGCCTTTAAGACACACAGTATGCTATTCTCCGACTTTCTGGATAGAACAGGAAATCCTGACGAAAAGAACTGTGTCTTATTTAACTGTGGAGTACAAGTACAGAGCTTCTTGCCTATCGTAGGTGCTAAGTACATGCTTGCTGAATGAATACAGGAATACGTGAGTGAGTGAGTGAAGACCCCTCTATGAACTACATCCTCACGATGCTCGCAATTGTAAAATTGTGGGGTTTTTGTTTTTTTTTTTTCGTTGTTGTTGTTTTTTCCAGAAACAGACACTATGCACTTCACAGAATAATTCACTTTAGTGTTTATGTACCCCATCTTATATCATCATATCTGGAGGTGTCTTTCTAACTTCTGAGGATAGAAATGACTGCACACAGAGCCAGGCTCTCACCAACTAGCTATGTTACATAGATGTTAAGTCTTTCTTCGCCCATAAAATGAAAGTTAAGAGTCTCCATCTCAAGAACATGTCAGGAGGACTAATTAAGATAAGAAGCGTAAAGCACCAAGCACAGAGTCTGGGACAGAGCAGGCGATCAGTGAACATTGCTCTCCTCCCTCCTAAATTGCCAGTTGCTGGGTGTTAGTTTGAGAATGCCCCAGAAAGAAGCTGAGAAAGAAGCTCTCTTTTATGAATATGAATTGCATGTTGAGAAAGAGAAAGAACTTTTCCAAGCCACACAATTGACCTGACTATCTCCTCCCCCAACACCATCCATACAATGTGTAGAGGGCAAAATATTTGTCAGTGATTTTTCTAATCCGTAACCACTCCCAGTTTCCCTCCCTTCTTGTCCTAACTGAACTGTTCTCATTCCTGATGGACTAGTAGGATTCCTCGGGGGACATTCACAGACTGTGGTGGATTTTTAGAACTATCTGGCTATCTTACACCACACCCAAGCAGTCAGCAAATCCCATTGACCTGCAGTTCAAAATAAATCCTGACTTCTCACTAGCACTGCTAGAAGTTTGATCCAAGATACTAGCATGTTTTGTCTGCTAAAGCTTGTTACTGTCTCTGTCCTTCCTTCCCTTCAATTTCCTCACAGCCACCAAAATAAGCTATTTAAAAGAGAAGCCAGATCACATCATTCTTCTACTCTGAAAGGTCTAATGGCCTCTTGTCTCGGTGAAAAGAAAAGCCAAGTTTCTTCTAGCAGCAGAAAGTCTGTGGCTGATCTTGCCCCTTTTGCTGTCAGCAGCTCTAAGCCATCACCTGCCACCTTATTCCCCCTGCTCACAGCTCTGTGCCCTAACTTGCCACCTCCCTGTCCTTAAGCAGAAACTCTCAGAGCTTTCCTGCTATTTGCTTTGGCAGGAGCGTACTTCTTTACAAAGTCTATCTTGCTCATTGTTCACTTCCTCTGAGTCTTTGGCAAATGTCACTGTGTCTGGAGGCTCTTTTTTGATCACCTTCTCTAAAAGAACATCCCTGCTGTTCTCCATTCTCCTATTCTGCTTCCTTACATTTACATATTTGTTGATTTGCTTAACTTCTTTCTAATATACGTGCATATCAACTCCAGCCCTGAAGACCTTCACTTTGTTCACTTGCATGCCCTAGGTCTTCAGGACGGTGTCTGCCCTGGGGGGCCTGTAATGGTATGTGTTGGTCACCAGCCACCACCATGCTGCACCCCCTCCATCTTCTAGACTTCCTTAGACTTTCTGCCCTACTGAGTTCATCTCGGGGCAAAGAGGCTCACAATAGAGTCAATTCACTGACCAAGTTCTCTATAGTGATGGGAGGAGATTGATTCAGTATCATGAACACAGAATCATCAAGTTATTTGATAACAGGATGGTATCATCGTTTTTATATTATTTTCCCTTCTAAGATTTCCCTTCTAACTGCAGGCTATCCAGCCAGATCTCCAGCTGTATCAGCAAACCTGCTTTTCACTCCTGGACCATTTTGAAACTCAATTCCTTCTCTTGCTTGACAAAGTTTAATTTATTAAATCTTTGATACACAGCCCAAAATGTCCATTTTATAAGTGATCTTTCTGGATGATTATGGTTAGATTTACAACTAGGTACTTACCGCATATTTCACTGTCTTAGTATTTGCCTGCCCTCTTCAAATGTAAAGCTTTTAAGGTGTGGGTGGGAGGGAGGTGAGGGAAGGAGAGATGGAGCATGTCTTCCTAGGGTCCTTAGATGATTTACACAAAATAATTTGAAAACTAAAAGCAAAATCTATAAACTTTCCTAATATTTTGTCTCTGGCACCATCTTACAACACCAATTCTGTAATAGCAATATTCTTTTCATTTAGGTTATTAAAGTTTTGAAACATCAAGTCACCTGAGACGTTTTTCAGTGATAATGTCATTAAATATGATAGTTGTTCTGCATAAATCTCCAAGTTTCCCATTATAATTATTGGAATAGTTCCTATTTTAATTGACACTAAAATGTCTTTGCAAACACCTTCTTGGAAAATGGAATTTTCTGGACAGAACATGATTCAATCATATTTGAAAGAAGAATGAAGAATTATTTAGTAAATAAATCTGCGTGTGTCACATGTAGCAGTTTGTTTTCCTTTGCCATCAATATGAAATTCAATTTTTTCTACTGCCTAGAAGTTGTTGATAATTTTAAAGACATTTTGCCCAGATCTAAGTGATAAGAATTTATTATAAATTGTGAATCAAGGAACTACACATAAATTAAACATAATGCAACGAAGTCATGGAGCTTAAATCTTAATAAACAGATTTTGATCAAGGATTCTGCTAGCATCTACAAATGCAGCCCTAGATGTAAAATTTAATAATATAGAATGTTTCCCAGTGCTTTCTAAAACTGTCAGTTAAAAAAAATTGAATCACCTTGGTACATTTACTAAGGAATTGTTTGTGCTCTAATTAATAAAAAATGCATTTGCATTTTATTTTCCCAAGTGAAATATACAGCAATCATTCTCACTCATACAAGACTTATTTTCTTGTGAGTAATTATGTCCATGTTTGTCTTGTCTTTTGAAACAATGTTGAATAAAACATTGAGTTAACATAAATGAATGCAAACTGTACGTGTTCTAAAAGAAAAAAAAAAACAAAACTGCTCTTATTAAATGCATGTGTAACTATTTCAATGCAAATGCAAATCAGCCCCAATTTTATTTTCAAAATGCCACTCTTCAACCAATATAATGCACAATCAATTTTAAGCACCGGACAGGATGCTTTATAATGCTGCTCGAGGGAAGATCCACAGTTTCTCATTTTATCATCAACACAGTTAAGTTACATCACAAAATAATCTATGAACCCCTGATTAACCAGATGCCATTTACCACCGTCTGTCCCAGATTAAAATGCAGTGATGTGTTCAATAAGGCATTAAAAAAAATAACTGATAAGCTTTTTTAATTTTTTTCTCCAGATAGCCACCCCAGACCCCACGTAGAGAGGAAATGAAGCAATTCAAGTATTTGTACATTTAACTTGAAAAACCAGATTCAAATTTAAAAAGTCTGTGTCCCAGTTGTGTAAGATTCATCTTAATACAGTGAGATACGTTCCAGTGCCTCTGCCAGTCCTCACATTATATCCTCTGCTTTTCCCTTCTTAAGCTCTGAACATCTGTACATCCATGTTGGTGACCCTCATTTCTCTGCATAAGGCTGGCCCAGCCAAACGCAACCAGGTGGGAAGTATTAGCAGCCTCAGAGCTAAATACAACTTTAAATTGGGTCTTGCTCTAATAGTCTAATAGCACAGGTGTACCTGGAAGAGAGATAGCTGAATAACCTCTAAGTGACAAAGTTCTCTGTGCCCTGCCTTATTTATCTGTCTAGATTTTCTATCCCTCAATGGGCCTGCTTAGCTGGAGTCCGGCCAACCTCTTAACTGTTCCTCCCATTGGGAAACAGTTTCCATCTCCTGTAGCCCCCTCATTTCTGGAGGGACAGCTCTCTCCAAATCATAGTCAGCACCTCCTTAACTAGAGCCTGACTTTCTTTCTTACCCAATCCACCTGCTGTTGAACATTTTTTGGCATAGAGTTTGGGCACCTTCCACACCTGGCCTGGACAAAATAACATGGGGCACTCATTTCTCTTCCCGTGCTGACAGCCTCCACAGACCTGGTAGCTGTTCATCCTCAGTTCTGCCTCACCCTTCTCTGTTCTCACCAGTCTTTTTGTTGAGGAGCTAGCTTGCATCAAGGTCACAACCACTGCCATTCTGATAGCATCGGTTCCCTGCCAGATGGCTCCACCAGACAGATGTGCTAAAACAAATCAAATCCGTGGCCAGGACTGAGATTCTTTTGTCGCACTCCCTAAAGCACTATTTATTATATTGCATTAGCTGTAATTCTCTCACTCCCTATCAGAAAATGAAAACCCCAAATAGATGCCCTTCCTATATAAAAGTGATATGGAGTTTATTTTCCATTAGCATAGAGAATCACTTCTTCCCATCAACTCCTCCCTCCCTTTCATACACACATTCACACATGGTTTACACGATAACTGTTCTGGGACTGCCTTTGAAAGACAGTGACGTCATTTGGACCATTTAAGAGGATAGTCACCACTTCTATTTAGAGAAAAAGAGACTACGCTAATGAAACTTTGGACTCAAATGGAGTAACACCTAATTTACGCTACATGGTTGGTAAAGAGAATGCCATTCATCTTTAAGCAAAAACATTTAAAAATATATTTTATGTATTTTGACTAGATGGTTTTCTTTGTTTTTTCTATACTGGTGATTTAAAATATTATGATTGCCTCAATACCCTGAGCATCAATTTTTGAACTATGCCCCCCAATTAGCATAGATGTAATTGTTGTCTTCTCAAATATTTGTCTTTAGACTGCTTTGCTTTTCAATCATTATGTCTGCTTTACAGTTTTCTCATCTCTGCATTTTTTGCCTTTGCTGATGTTACAAACATCCCCTCTTTTAATGTTTTGACCCGAGAGATGAGATAACCATGTTTGGCAGGATACGTTGTAACATAAAAATACATTATTTCTGACTAAGAGCCGGAGGACATCTCTTGAGAATATATACATGGGCTTTAACAAGCAATAATTTGTGAAGTATCACGCCCTTGCTTTTTTGCTCACAGCCACATTTCTGCCCAGTTGCTGTAGCTACGAGAATAACAGCAAGCGAGAACATCATTGCCATTTGTTCCAAATATCTTAATAGCACACCCACATCATCAAAGCAACACCCAGACAGAACACGCAGGTGCACTCTTCCCTTCACAGACCTAAGCACATTTTCTCTAATTTAGTCTCAGACACTGAGGTCTGCTTAGGCTAGGGATGTGGGCATGCACAGAATCCTCCTCAGAGCTGCCTCTGCCTGATATTTATATTTACATATATATTTTTTCTTTTCAGGATAAGCTAGCTGATATTTTATATCCTAAAATTTCATTCATGGCAGACTCTTCGGAGATACGAGACATTTCTTATTTTTTTCTGTCTCTTCCACTCCTTAAAAAATAAATAATTGAAACAACTGCTCTGCCTCTTGGTTCCTAGAAAACTCCTGGCAGAAGATTCTGAATGACAGTGGGAGGCCAAATTAGCCCACGTGACTGCTCGAGTTCAAGAAAGATGTTTGAGAAGCTTTGCTGCTGTGTATGACCTTCCCGCATATCCACCCTTCGCATGAGAATCGCAAACCATGAGAAACCTTGTCCTTGATCCTTCAGACGGAAGCCAGGAGCCTGTAAGCAGAAAGGTCTGGAATTCCAGCTTCCTCAAAGACTCAGGAAATTGTCTCCTGGGCTAGGATGGGGGTTTAACATAACCATTCATATTCACTCTAAAAACAAAAAAGGCCCCAATTTACCATGTGCAGGTCAGCCTTTTTAGGAGGGGAGAGAAAAGAAGTTCATTTTACTGGAAACCAGAAATGATTTCACAGAGCTTTAAAAAGTTCTTTTAAAAATTATGAACAGTGTTTTAATAGACGGGTCATTCTGTCTACCCTCTCATGAGGCAGTGTGGTCATAATTCTGTAGTCACCCTACCTTCTTCCCCTGCTACCCTTATTTACCCTTCACCTTTGGGCCCTGTATCCCAAAAAAAAGGTTAGAGGCAGTTAAATCAGGTCGAGGTCCAATATCACCGGCTCATTAACCAAGAATCTAACTATTATTCTT
>CAUYPK010034607.1:0-21513 GCA_963574355.1 Loris lydekkerianus | reverse complement strand
GGGACTTGAAGAGAAACTTCTCTGAAGAAGACAAGCGTGCAGCCTTCAGACATATGAAAAAATGCTCATCATCTTTAATCATCAGAGAAATGCAAATCAAAACTACTTTGAGATATCATCTAACTCCAGTGAGACTAGCCTATATCACAAAATGCCAAGACCAGAGATGTTGGCGTGGATGTGGAGAAAAGGGAACACTTTTGCACTGCTGGTGGGAATGCAAATTAATACATTCCTTTTGGAAAAATATATGGAGAACACTTAGAGCTCTAAAAATAGACCTGCCATTCAATCCGGTAATTCCTCTATTGGGCATATACCCAGAAGACCAAAAATCAAATCATAATAAAGATATTTGTACCAGAATGTTTATTGCAGCCCTATTCACAATTGCTAAGTCATGAAAAAATCCCAAATGCCCATAGATCCACAAATGGATTAATAAATTGTGGTATATGTACACCATGGAATACTATGCAGCCTTAAAGAAAGATGGAGACTTTACCTCTTTCATGTTTGCATGGATGAAGCTGGAACATATTCTTCTTAGTGAAGTGTCTCAAGAATGGAAGAAAAAGTACCCAATGTACTCACCTGTACTATGAAACTAATTTAGGATCTTCACATGAAAGCTATTACCCAGTTACAACCTAAGATAGGGGGAAAGGGTGGGGACGGAGGGGGGAGGTGGGTAGAGGGAGGGGGATTGATAGGATTACACCTGCAGTGCATCTTACAAGGGTATACGTAAAACTTGGTAAATGTGGAATGTAAATACCTTAACAAAATAACTAAGAAAATGCCAGGAAGGCTATGTTATCTAGTGTGATGAAAATGTGTCAAACGGTCTATGAACCTAGTGTATGGTGCCCCACGATCATATTAATGTACACAGCTATGATTTAATAAAATTTAAATAAGAAAAAAAAAGCAAAAAATTTAAAAAAAAAAAAATACTACTTGACGTAGAGAAAGAAATAAACAGCAACACAGTACCGGGTACTGCAACAGTTTACTTACAGACCTGGATGGGTCATTGAGGCAGAAAATCAACAAAGAAACCCTGAACTTAAGTTAAACCCTAGATAATATGGATTTAATAGACATGTACAGAAAATATACATTCTTCTCTTTACCGTTTGGAACATTTTCTAAGATAAATCATAAGTTAGAACATAGAGTAAGTCTTAGAAATTTTAAAGAGATTGAATTCATACCATGTACCTCTCAGAACACAGTGTAATAAAACTAGAGATCAATTCCAACAGAAACACTCAAAATTACATAAATACATGGAAATTAAAGAACTTGGGTGCTGAAAAAACCCTTGGGTTAATAATTAAATCAATAATGAAATATTTTTTAATTGAACGACAAAAATGACAACAGGTTACTAAAATGTTTGAGATACAGATAAAGCACTTCTAAAGGGAAGTACACAGCACTAAATGTCTACATAAAACTTAAAGATAATGAAGAACAAACCCAACCCAAAGCCAGAAGAAAAAAAAGAAATGAAAAGGATTAGAGAATAACAAAACAAAATTGACCCAAAGTAACAATAGAAATGATCCATGAAGTGAAAGGTCGATTTTTCATAATGATATGCAAAATAGATAAATCATTTCCTGCTTTAATTGGGAATAGAAAAGAAAGGGTTTGAATAAGCTCAAGTAGAAATGAGAAGGAGACAACTCACCCTACAAAAAAGTAAAATATCATCCAACACTGCTACGAAAACCACTACACAGACAAACTAGAACATATTCAAGGAATAGAGAGGATATGGATAGTTTTAAAACACACAACCTTGTTACTTGATTCAGGAAAAAATAGATATCCTGAATAGGCCAATAATGAGTAGCAATATTGAAAAAGTAATAAAAAGGTATGCCAGGAACAAAAATCCCAAGACCGGAAGCATTCACAGCCAAATTATATAAGATCTGCAAAGAACTGGCACCTATCCTTCTGAAAATATTCCATAATGAGAAGAAAAATGAAATTTTTCTTACCTCATTCTACAAAGCCAGTATCACCCTGATATCAAAACCAGGAAAGAACACAACAAGAAAAGAAATCTACAGACCCATGATCCTAATGAACACAGATTCAAGAATCCTCAAATAAATATTAGCAAGCAGAATCCAACAGCATGTCAAATAATAATTCATCCTGATGAAGTGGGTTTCAACATACTCAAACAATAGATACGATTCCCCACATAAACAGAATGAAAAACAAAAGCCATATGATTATCTCAAAAAATGTAGAAAAAACCTTTGATAAGATATAATGCCTTTTGATAAAAACACTCAACAAACCAGGCACAGACTTTGAAAAAATAAAGTAGGCACAAAAGGAATACCTCAAAATAATTAGTCATACGTAATAAACCCATAGCCAACATCACACCGAATGGAAAAGTGTTGAAAGCATTTCCCTTCAGAAGCAGAACAGGACAAGGATGCTAACTGTCACGTCTATTCACAATAGTTCTAGAAGTCCTAGCTAGAACAGTGAGGCAAGAGAATGAAATAAAGAGCATCCAACTTGGAAAAGAGGAAATCAAACTATCCTAGTTTGCTGATAAAATGATCTTACATATAGAAAAGAATAAAGACTCCTAAAAAGACTTTAAAGAAGTAAAAAATTCAATAAAAGTCTCAGGTTACAAAATGGATGTAAAATGTTCCAAAGAGCATTTCTATACATCAGTAACAGTTAAGCTGAATATCAAATCAAGAACTCAGTATTATTTACAGCAGCAGCAAAGAAAATAAATATCTAGAATATACTTAACTAAGGAAGCAAAAGGTTATCTACAAAGAGAACTATAAAAAACTGATGAGGAGGAATCATAGGTGATACAAACAAGTGAAAACAAGTGCTCATGAATTGGAAGAATCGATGTTGTTAAATGTCCATTCTGGTCAAAGTGATTTGTCAATTCAATAGAGTTCTTGATAAGATGCCAATTTTTTACATGAAACTAGAATAAACACCTCTAAACTTCATAGGGAACCCAAAAAGAGGCAGATTAGCTACAATAATCCTAAGAAAAATCAAATCTGGAGGTATGTCATTACTTACTTCAAATTACACTACAAGGCTATAGTAACCAACACTACACAGAACTGGTATAAAGTCAAACATACAGATCAATGAAGCAGAATAGAGAATACAGAAATAAAACCACATACCTTCAATCCATAGATTTTCTACAAAACATACACTGGGAAAAGGAAGCCTTTTCTATAAATGGTGCTGGGAAAATTGAATAGCCACACACAGAAGAATGAAGCTGACCACCTAATTATTTTTAATTATATAAAAATGAACTCAAATTGGATTAATGATTTAAACGTAAGAGCAAACCCCACAAATATTCTAGAAGAAAACTTCAGAAAAATTGAAGTTTTTGAACATTGGCCTAGACAAAGAATTTATTACTAAGAACACAAAAGTAAATAGAGCAACACCAAAATTAAGTACATGGGAATTAATAAAACTAAAAAAAATCTGTACAACAAAGGAACTAATCAACAGAATAAACAGACAACCTACATAAAGAGAGACTATATTAATAAACCATTCATATGAAAAGGACTAAAATTCAGGATCTTCTACAAAGAATTCAAATCAGCAAGAGAAAAACAAATAACCCCATTTAAAAGTGGCAAAATACATAAACAAGGGTAAAGGAAGGTACACGTGCCAGGCCAGGTGGCTTAGGCCTGTAACCATCCTAGCACTCTGGGAAACCAAGGTGGGAGGGTCACTTGAGATCAGGAGCAAGCTGAGCAAGAGCGAGACCCCATCTCTACTAAAAATAGAAAAACTGGCTGGGGGTAGTGGTGGGAACCCATAGTGCTAGCTACTTGGAAGGCTGAGTAGAAGGAAAAAGAAAAAAAAGAAAGGCTGAAAGAGCACAGGACAGTCACCTACTGTTCCGAGCCAGGTGTTGGAGACAATTAATACACATGGCTGTGTGTTTAACTCCCTATACTAAGGCACAGTCTTGCACTATCTGGTGAAGGTTTTTTGGTCTGAGACTTTTTTCTTTCTATTAATTTTTTTTCTTCTTCCTTAATAAATATAAGGAATATTTAAGTGTTTTGTTTTTTTTTCTTCATCTTTTTAATTCTTTATTCACTAGCCTCTGGTAACATATAACCAAGTTTTCTAAAGCAAGTTTTATATTCATGCCAACAGTGTGTGAGAATCCCACTTGCTCTGCACCTTCAATGGCACTTTTTATGGTCAGATATTTTCATTTTAACTTTTCTGATGTTATTTTCACTAGGTTTTTAATTTGGTTTTCTTTAATGACTAGTGATGCTGCACATCTTTTCATATGCTAACCTGCTGTTGTGTATCTTTTTTGGTGAAATGTTTTTTCCCAGCCTATGCCATTATTTTATTGCATTTTGCTTTGTTTTCTTGCTATTGAGTTTGAAAGCTGTGTATACATATTAAGCACAGCAACTCATTATCGGATTTGAGAGGTACAAAGATTTTCTCCTCATCTGAGGCTTATCTTTTCAAAACGTTTTCAACAGCATATTTTAATAATACTTTTAATGAGTAGATTTCTTAATATAGATCATGCTTTGATGTAATATCCAATAAATTGTTACTTTCACCAAATACACAAATATGGTCTACTATTTTTTTTTTCTACAAGGTTTATAAATTTAAAGTTTTATGTGTAGGTTTATGATCTATTTTATGTTAGCTTTTTAATGTGGTATGTAGTATGTGTCAAAGAGTTGGGTTTTTGTTTAGTTTAGTTTTGGATTTTTTTGCATTTGGCATCCAATTTTTTCTAGCATCATTTGAGGAAAGTCTAACTTTACATAGGATTTTATTATCTTCCGTCTTTATTATAATCATATTCTATGATTAATGTATTTATATATTGACTACTTTATTATTATTACTTAATGGCTGTGGTCATTATAACAAACCTCCTTGAAGAGTTATGTGTCCATATATGTATTATTAATAATTTTAGAGTAATAACATTTAAATTTACAAATTTATTTAAATACAATAAAATAACATTTAAATTTAAACATTTATTTAAATACAATAAAAGCCATTTTGGAAAACATATGAAGTAAAACAACACAAAGAAGAAAAATGTTATACTAAGAGAATTTTAGTCTGCTTTAGTGCCCTTTTTTATATTTGAAGACACTTTACAAAGTGCCTTTCTATAATAAATGGTTATTTTTAAAATAGGTCTTACTGTATGAAATTCATTTCACAATATTTTACACAAATATAATTTTCGTCCATTAAACTCTCAACTATATGACTTGACAACATTTAAACTAATACCCTTTGATTATGGTTCTCAGTTCATGGTCACCAATAAAAATCAAAATATTATAAAAATCAAATATACCAGAAGAAAAATGGCATTAGGATTGCTGTAGTCTAATTAGCCTGAGAAAACAAATGTTAAACGTGGAAAAATACACCGTGGATGGAAAAGCAACAGTCCTTAGTAGACAACTCATGACAGAAATCACTTCTGAAAAGAGAACGTTTACACTTTCATATTGAATTTTCCTAAGCACATGGAAAGTCCCTGGAAAATTCAATTGCGTCATAGCTACCCAGCTAAGAACATTATTTGTCTCAACTAGCCAGAGGGGGAAAAGAAAAAAAAAGAAAATTCAAGAGCAGCATTCTGATAGAGAAAATTCTCTAGAGGCTATGAATTTCGCAATAAATACATGATAAATATATTTATTTGGAGTTACAAGACAGCTGTCAAGTAAACCTGCTCCCTTGTGTGCCATATAATGTTTACACATTCCTATAATGGAAATAGCAGAAATACATTTGTATACCAATGTACAGCTCACAGAGCACTTTTCATTTGCTTGGCTCAATTTAATCTTTCTATTTTCTTTGATACATAGGTACTATTATTATTTGTATTCTTACTTTGGAGACAAGGAAAACAGCTAATGGAGTTCAAGTGTAAGGAGATAGGCTGAGAGGAGGGGAGACAGGAGAGAGAGAGCAGAAAATAGTCTCCAGTAAGATTAATTTAAAGCCATGTTTTGGAAAGTGATACCATGGAGACAATACCAACATTTTCTTTCATCCTATGGCTACACTGTGATGCTGTAAATGTAGCTTTCAAAAATGGAAATATTGATTTAATTTATAAATGTGTAATAAGTAATAGCCTCAACTATGCTCCCATTAATTTTATGTTCATTATACTGCTTTTACTCCCAATTCTAATTTTATAATTAATAGTGTCCTTCCTAGTGAGAGTGGGGTTGGAAGAAGAGAAAGGACATTGCAGTAGTTTGACATCATACAAATGTAAGTTTCTATATTAAATGCCCTGTGATGGGGAAATAAAGGGAAATTCATCTTGTTTTATTTTTGGAGGCCAGTGAATAAATACAACTTTAGTGAAATGGAGACAGTAGTGCAGGTATGTTTAGCAATTTATGACTTTGATAATATGTTGTGAAGGAAACAAAGAAAACAGTTACTGAATGAACAAAGGGACTAAACAGAAAACTAAATGTGGAGCAGGAAATGTTGATAGTCAGTAGAGAGACTACATAGTTTCTGGCACTCAGTAGACAATAATAGTCTATAGACCCTATAAATGGTAAGAGACGATATACTTAGTTTTTTGCAAACACTTAGAGAAAAAGTAATTGAGAGCTGAATCTTTATAATTTAGTGGGCTACTGTGTACATGAATAACTATAATACAACATGACATTATATGAGTGAACTATGAAACTAAGTTTTATAAACCATTCTGTACTCAATCCTTGAAAGGATTAGGTTATCCTAGGTATTCTAATTATATTTATTTAATCAAGTTTGAAAAGGCATGTTGAAAATGCATGTAAGTTCATGTTGGAAATACATGTAATTCCATCAAGGAATTATTGCATGTTTGTAATGTTTCCTGAGGCATCTGAAAGGGAGGGGGTTGACCTAAATGAACATTTTCCACAACACTCCCTTAAATCCACAATCCAGTTAACACATTCATATTCCCCTCTCCCTCTACCATTTACAAACATGCAATCATTCCTTGATTGTTCTTTTTTTTTTTTTTTGTCTGATGACTACACAGGTTATGAATAGGTCTTTGACTAAGGAAACTTGAAAATATATTGGTGTAGATCAGAAATCAATGCTCTGTTTTGTGTCAATTTTACCTATATATATATATTTTTAAAGAGCTAGTTGAATAATCTTGCTTTTCAGTTCAACATCTAAATATTTACTTCTCAGGCTTCTTTAACAGTTAGATCCCAAATGTCTGGCTAATCTCAAAAAATGGTCTGCCCTACAACAAGATTCATAAGAGGAAGGATTTGATAACAGGTAGCTTAAGGCAATAGCACTCTAAGCACCACCGCTGTTGAAAACTTTGAGACCAGATGACAGGTTGAGCAGCAGCAGGACTTTGGACCAACGCCATCTGCTCTTCTTTACCATTTAACATGTGTCAAACCTTGACTGGGATGTAAGACATTTCAACTCTTAATTATCCTTTTGGTGAAGGTTCCTCTCCTTTTCTCTCTACTGTCCTAAGACTAAAAACTGAAACAAAACATGTTTCTTTGATTTCTGCTGTATGAATCTATAGTTTCTGTAAAGGCACATTTATATGGTGAAAAATTTTTTGAAGTTTTACTAATAGACTAGAAAATGTTTCTAACTAGATTAACACAGCTAGTTTCAGGAAAATGGGCAAACTAATGAAAGGAGCTTTGCAAGGAGATGAGCCATCAAGGAATTACTACATGCTGGTAAATGGTGCAGGGAGAGGGGGTATTAAAATGTTAAGTAGATTCTGGACTGAGGTGAGTATTCTGCTAGTATATCACACGGCAATATTATTCATGGGAATTTAAGTATGAAATCTGTGCTGTGAAAGAAAGTAGAATCACACCTAAATAGGCCATACTCTCAGCCAGGAACCACACTGAAGGGGCAGGCTCAAGGGAGGTAGCAGGGCAGCATCTACTCTCTCTTGGCTTTGACAGTGAAGCTGCCAATGTATTTTGAAAGGAGTTCCCAAGCACTAAGTAGGATGTTGCCCTTCAAATATTGGAATTAATACATCCAATCTCTTTGAGAAAAATAGGGTTTCCTCATCATGACTAAAGAAATACTTTCCCTACAATCATTCAGCGATAATCAATCTTTGAGCAACTACTGAGAGAATCAGCATATCCAACAGAGAAGATAAAACTTAAGTGAATGGGTGATGAAAAATTATGAGTGGAAAAGGAAAGTACAAAAGCTAGCTTCTCTCTTCTTCCATGTTCTGACATATTTGTAACTTACCTCTCTATTCTAGTGTTTTATACAGCATAATAATTTGTGTACATCTCTTTTCCTCATTGGAATTTGAGCTTCTTGAGGACAAGCTCCTCGTCTTTGCACACACAGTACCTGACACCTGGCCTAGAACTCAGAAGACTCTTAAGAATGAATAAAGTTAATAAAGGTGAGGAGGACAGATGAATGCCTAACCAGCATGGTAAAATACTCATTGTCCCTAATCATCAGTGAAATGGAAATCAAAACCACCCTGAGATACCACCTAACCCCAGTAAGATTAGCCCACATCACAAAGTCCCAAAGTTGCAGATGCTGGCAGGGATGTAGAGAGAAGGGAACACTTTCACACTGTTGGTGGGGCTACAAACTATTACAGCCTCTTTGGAAGGAAGTATGGAGACTCCTCAAATAACTCAAATTAGATCTACCATTTGATCCCACAATCCCACTACCAGGCATCTGTTCAGAAGAAAAAAAAATTATTTTTTAATAAGGATATTTGCACTAGATTGTTTACTGCAGCTCAATTTCAAATCACCAAGATGTGGAAACAATCTAAATGCCCACTAAAGCAGGAAAGGATTAACAAGCTGTAATAAGCTGGTATATGTATACCATGGAATACTATTCAGCTATTAAAAAATGTTGACTTTATGTCTTTTATATTAACCTGAACAGTTGAAACACTCTTCTTACTAAAGTATCACAAGAATGGAAAAGCAAATATCCAATGTATTCAATACTAATATGAAGCCCGTAGATGATCTAATTCATTCATTTATAGGAGAAAAAACTCATTTCAATTTAAGTTGGGGGGAAATGAGGCAGTGGAGAGAAGGGAGGAGGAGATGTTGGGGTGCTCCCACTTAATGGGCACAAAGTAGGGGTGTGTGGCACCTTTTGGGGGACTCTACATAACAAATTCAAATATTGTGACTAGGTTGTTTGTACTCTCACATTAACTTGAAATAAAATAAAGTAAAATAAAATACACAATAAAAATAACAATAATGTAAAAAAAAGTTAATGACGGAATGAACAGTACTTAAAACTAAAGCAATTTCCTCCCTAGGGATGAAATTGTATATTTGCATATTGGCAATTATTTGTAGAATTGCCACTATATTGAGGTAGAAAATAAATGTTATTAAATACAAGATTAATAAATACACCAAGATTTAAAACAGGCAGTCCCCAGATTATGAATGAGATAGATTCTGCAGGTTCATTCTTAAGTTGAATTTGTATGTACGTTGGAATAGGTACATTTACCTATTACCTGTAATATCCTTCATTCATAAGTTGTGAGTCATATGTCCACATGTTTGTAACTTGGGAACTTACTGTAATAGCTTCTGTTGTAAGTGTGAGTTGTACGTAAGTTGGATTTTTGTAATTTAAGGATTACCTGTACTATACATAGAACTAAGAATGCCCCTGTTTGACAAAATTCCCCGAAGTTAGAACTTGAATTATTTAGTCTCTCCTAAGACCTTAAAAATATTTCTTCAGATATTAATATATGACTTGCCCATGACCATTATATCAACCTCTTTGGAACCACATATTTACCTCTGGCCAGCTGTCTCCAAACAACAAGTATCTTCAAAAGCTCCAGGAGGACTCAAAAATATCAGTTGTGTTCTTAAATTGGGTAATGGCCACAGAGTATTTATTTGGCCATTATAGATGCTCCTCACCTTGTGGTGGGAAACCCATTGTAAATTGGAAGTATCAATAAGTCAAATATGAGTATTTTGTATATGTGATGAGATGTGAAGACAGAAAACACACTTAGCAAACCAGGCTGGCAACACAGCGCCTTCACTAGAGTGTTGCCTGTTTACCCTCATGACTGTCTGGCTGACAGAGCTGCTGCTGCTGCCGCCACTCACTGTCTTCAAAAATTATCATAATGCATAGTGCCAGCCCAGGAAAATATCAAAATTCAAAATATCACAAAACTCAGTGTATCACAATCACTTTCACACCATAAAAAAAAAAAAAAAAAGCAAGATGCTGATGAGAGATGCTGGAATTCCTTCCGCCCACCAATGGATGTGTATGTAGTATTACTGGCAGCAAGAGCAATTAAGAAGAGATTTAGAGAGTCGTCACATTTTGGAACTCATAAAATCTTTGTGAAAACTTCTCTCTAAATCTCGCCCTGTTTGAAGGAAGAAAGGGACCTGAAGTTATAAGATAAGCTCCTGGTCAGATTCTTAAACAGGCTAAGAAAGGAAGGTAAAGAGTGTCTTCCATGAGGCAAGAAAGCACGGTGTTACATGTCACATCCAGTCTCACAGAAAATAAATATATTTGCATGGCGTGTGTAGTTTACAAAGCTCTGTCACACGCAAGAGGGACTTTACCTAAGAAATGCAATCAGTGTAACCCGGCTTATTGTACCCTCAATAAATCCCCAACAATAAAAAAAAAAGTTAACTTATTTAAAAGATAAATAAAATTAAAAAAGAGGATTAGAAATAGCATTTTAATGATTGAAAAGAGAAGTTTATTTGTTATTGTTTGTGTGTGTGTGTGTGTGCGTGTTTTGTGTGTGTGAGAGACAGCATCTCACTTTTTTTTTGTTAGACAGAATCTCACTTTCTTGCCCCTAGTAGAGTGCTATGGTGTCATAGCTCACAGCAACCTCAAACTCTTGGGCTCAAGTGATCCTCTTGACTCAGCCTCCCGAGCACCTAGGACTATAAGTGCCCACCACAACACCCACCTATATTTTAGAGACCAGGTCTTGATCTTGGTCAGGGTGATCTCAAGCCACCCTGGTGGATCCGTCAATCCACCCTCCTTGGCCTCCCAGAGTGCTGGGATTACAGGAGTGAGCCATGGCCCCCGGCCCCAAAAGAGAGGTTTAAAGAAGTGGGACCAGACCTAGTTTTTCTGATTCTGAAGTCTATGCACAGACTACAAAACTGGGCTTTGCCTTTATGAAAAATTTTATTCATTAATAAATGTTAGCTAGAGTTCTGTGTTAAGGAGTATCTGAATTCAAGTCCTAAGTTAATAGAAAAGACTGCTGTGATTATTTTTTTATTTTTAATTATTATGGGTACACAATAGTTGTGTATATTTATGGGATAAATGTGATGTTTTGATGCAGGCATACAGTGTGTATTAATCAAATCAGAGGAAGAGGGTATTTGTTACTCAGCCCGGGTCACTGAGTGCTGTCATCTCCATCTTTGGTCCCTTGAGCTGTATCAGCACTGTGGGTGTCCCAAGCCCAGTAATGCTGTGACTCTTGCAGACTCCCTGGGCTGCCTTCGTTGCTTAGAAAAGGTGTGAGAGAATTGCCTGGATTCCCAGATGAAGTGCCTCACTCTCCTCCCTCATGCTCTTTGCTGGGCTGCTGGAGATAGGGAGGAGTCATATGGGCACTCCCTTTTGGCCACCAGCGCCAGGTCACACCTGAAGGCAGTGAGAAGTCACACAAAGCCTGTAGTAACTGTTGCTTGGATACTGCCAATGTTTACTCAAAGGCTCTTTAGTCAGAAGGTCTGGACCAGGTCCTTCCCTTCAGGGCAGCACTATCTTTCTAGCCAAGGTAGGTCTACAAATGCCATCCAGTAAGCAACGCCTGACTCAGGGGCTATACCTCAGTAGCTATTTTATCTGGCTGAGCGGATACCCAGGTTGTAAAACTAAATTATCTGAATTCTTCCCTTTCCTTTCCCCAAGTGGAAGAACAGCTGAGCTGCATGCACTGTCTGGAGTTGAGGGAGGGGTGACACGGCCACAGCTGTAGCCACCACCATGCCTCACGAGTCACATGCACCCCAAGTCATCTGGCTCCAAGCCAGCACAGCCGAGGGAACTGTCAAAGGACTGCAGCCTTGTGGCCCCACGGCCTTATGAATTTATTCTAGTCCCCAGGCTGTTTTTCATCAGCCAGTGGTGGGGCTGGTCAGAACTCAGTTTTCAGGGGGAGGACTTCTCTATGGCCGAGCTGGTCAAAATGCTTTCTCCACGGCTGCTGGCGGGATTCTGCCTTGTGCTGTGTTCCCCTGTGTCAGGGTATTTGTTACTCAGCTGATGTCACCGAGTGCTGTCATCTCCATCTTTGGTCCCTATAGCTGTAACAGCACTGTGGGTGTCCCAGGCCACAGTGGAGTATGGAGTTTCAATACAAACTCCCTCAGTCACTTCACCGTCCCTTCCCCAGGCACTGAGATTCTCTCTCCACTGGTGCAGGTGCAGATGGGGGAGGAGTGGCGTAGGCAACATAAGATCGTCTCTTCTGCCCTTTTTAGTGTCTCTTTCCTTGACATAACGTTAAAACTGGGCCCTATGATAGCTTACACATTTTAGTTCTTCTGAAGGCGTTTGTACCGACAAGCTGTTGAATTTGGTGTCCCTGCGGAGGGGTCCCTATTCAGCAATCGCGCTCCACCTCAGTGTCCTTGTTACTGATTATAGTCAGTCGCTTTGTTGCGCTACCAAATGTTCATTTTATCTAACTTTATACATTTTTGCACCCGGTAAATCAAAATCAGCTTTCTTTTAATTTGTCTGTTTTTTTCTTCCCCCTTCTTTCTTTTTTTATTTTTATTTTTTAGCTCTAACTATGTTGCCCAGTCTGGCCCTGAACTCGTGATCCTCAGGCATCCTCCTATCTCAGCCTCTGGAGTAGTGGGGATTACAACTGTGAGCCACTAGATCTGAGTTATGATTAATTATTAATGTCTGCCTTCGAGAAAAATAAACAGTGGTAGAGAGTCAGCTGCTTGGGCACTAGTTGTACTTTCTCCTGTTAAGGTTTCTGGATCTCCATGCATGTCCACCCCAGTGGTAACGCTGAGTATGAGACCCCTAAGCAAGGTGAGAATTGTTTCCAGCAACAGAGAATTAGAGGTGAGGGCAGGTGTCGCCTCTTTTTCCAGTGTAACAGACAGACCTTCACTGGCTAGGGTGTCCTCAAAGATAGATTCAGAAATAGAAATAGACATAGAAAGAGTAGGAAAAGGAGTGACTTTCAGAAACTGGATCATGGCCTGGGACACTCTATCTCTTTTTTTGCAGTTTTTGGCTGGGACTGGGTTTGAACCCGCCACCTCTGGCATATGGGGCTGGCGCCCTACTCCTTTGAGCCACAGGTCTACCATTTTATTATCCAGATTTCCCACCCCTTTACAGAATTTAAAATATTATGTGATTTCAACAATTTTAACAGTAGGAAAAATTAAAGAATATTAACAGCTTTACATACCATTTCTTTCCACTGAAAAGTATCTTCATCTTTATTTTTGTACCTTACTAATGAAAAAAATTGCCCTGTGAATGATAGAAGTTCTTCACAAACATCAGACAAGTAATTATCGTCATGCTAGTAAGAGATTTGTCTCGTTTAGGTGACCAATTAAATGGACTTGATCAACCTAGTACAAAGACTGGGATTTCTATATTGCTATACTTAATACTTTCTGACATAATCTCCTAAGGAGAAACAAAGGCATTGCAGCATTCAATAAGGTAACTGCTATCTGCATATGTAAAATGGTAACCGCTAGCTAAATACACAGAGAAACAACGTGCTTTAAAATATTATATTAGCTATTAACGGTCTCCTGGCCAGTTGTTTCTTTTTCCTGTGTTTCCATCTCTGTCTCTGAATGGTCTTGCTGTCCATTATCTTTTTTGTGGCTGAAAAGGCCCAGTGACATAGAGCTTTCATTGTCCACTACATTTCAGATCTATTCTCATTTTCAATGCCTAATTTTGTGTGGAGCACTGTCATTTAAATTCAGCTTCAGAGTAATTTTAATAGAACATTTGCATAATACAATTCTTGCTTTTCATAACTCAAATCTGCTTACTCCAAACAGGCTTCTCCATGGACACCCCTTTGTCATGCATCAAATTCTAATACATTTGGGTTACCTGAGATGGGAGTCAGGAAGCAAGAAAGAGCAAAGCCTGCGGGAAGAAGATTGCGGCGGGATTTCATAAAGCTATTAATTAACAGCACTGAAAGAACCTTGCACTTTCACAGAATTACACATTGTTGAAACAAGCACACCTGTTATATAATCCTTGCATTATAGTCTCTATTGGACAATTCAGGCTCAGACAAGCTCTCTTTGGCAATGCATTTACATTTGAAAGGGTGAAACCCTTGACAGTTTTCATCCTGAAATTTGGTAAAAAGTAAACGAAATTTAAAAGAGACTTTTCTCAATTCCTGACTATCGAAAGGCATAACTGCTGTTACCTGCTCTTGTCTGCTTCTCTCCTCATTTGTATGGTTGGACGGTTGGATTTTTTTCTCTTAAATTAATGTTGCCTTTTTTTGTTGTACCCCTCCTTTTCCATAGCTTTTTCTGTAAATTATTCAGAAGTAAGGTAGAAAAATTCTAGCATGCTCTAATAGGATACCTGCATTCACTGCAGATAAACATAATGTTTAAGGAATATAACCACATATAATGGCTGTTACCATACCAAGAAATATAACTGAATATGTTGATGGATTTTTATACCATTACTATATATATTTAATACTAGGCTTCGTCTTTTTCTTACTCCCTGGGTGTATAAAATATGTTCCATGTTTACAACTGTTGGTCTTCTATTAGTATCTGTTTAGTTAATCAATTTTCATCTTAAATTTATTTCTTTTTTTATTTTTAGATAGTATGCCCACATTGATTTAAGTGGATAGTTTTACAGGCTGCTAAGTTGGCAGCTAATATGTAAGAGGAGTTCTGTCCCAATAACCCCAACTTGATCTCTTAACTCAGGTTTCTTGCCAGTTCAAAGCAATTTTCATGTTGCTGCCACTGTTAACTTTTAAAAATCGCTGTTCTGATCTTCTGCCACCCACGTCAAGCCTGTGATGTGTTGCTACTGCCTTCAAGATTTTCCACTGGGAGAATTCTCTGAGATGGACTGGTTATGACCCAGATCACAAAGCAAACTTCATTCTTCACTCCTTTACTGGAGGTTTGCCATTTAAGTGAATTATTTTGCGTCTCCGTTTCTTCTTTGCTTATTGGAACATGTTGTTTGTTAAACACTCCACTCACGTGTGACCTCTTCTCTGGAAGACTTCCCTTAGGAAGACAATCATAAAGATTTCTTTCCTTTATGTTTTCAGACTATGTTACTTTTCTATTTATTTAGCATATATATTATTCTGCCTTGTATCAAAAGCCATTGCTTCTTTATTTAAAACTTATCTCATTAGTTTATGTGTTCTTTAAGAGCCAACATTAAGATTTACTATAAGCCCCTTCCCCACGTGGTCCCCCATGACTGACATCCAGAGATAAATGCTTTGTAAATCTACATTGATTGAAATCCAATGTCTAAAACTCATTAACATAAATGAGTAATTTCAGCACCATTCAGCCTTCACTATCTGTGAAGCTTTTATGATTATCTTTCTCCAGGTCAGTGACTTCTTATTCAATTTCTCTCTGGTCTTTTGACCTATCATTTAGGAATCTAGTCTCTGGTGGGTAACCTGTCACCTGATCAATGTCCGGACTATAATGATTTAATTAAATTATTGATTATTCCCTGGTCTCTATGTCTTTACGCACTTAATAGCTTGTCCCATTTATATGTTAGAGTACTCCTTCTGCATCAACCATGCCAAGATCATTGGAAAGAAAAAGATAAAATCTAAAGCAAAATGGCTTCATTATCCTTCTAAAATATTTTATTTAAATGATAATATTCTTTCAATGGATATGATCAATGTTCCTTGCTCTTATTATCCTTTAAAATTTGCCAGTCAATATCACCCCAATTGCCAATTTTGTATTTACATCTTATATTTAAGCAGTCTCTGCTAAAAAAAAAAAAAAAAAAAAAAAAAAAAAAAAGAAAAGAAAAAGGAAAACACAGAAAGGAGATTGATTTAAGGAGGCTTATATACACAATGAGGCAATCCAGAAATGAAAGATTCAACAAGGATATGGTAGCTGTAACATTAGACAGCTTGCCCACTGAGAACTATTCTTAATTAGCATTATTACCCCCAAAGAAACTGGCTCTCTACATTGCGTGTAGGCACTCTGCCATCTAACAGATGGGTCTGCATATGAGATGCCTAGAAACCACACATGAACATCAAACATGGCTCTTAACCATGTTTAAGCTTTCAGCTTATAGTAGTTAAATGATTGTTGTCCTGCAATGCCATGATGGTAGTTATAGAGAATAGCAAATACATCAATTACAACCACAGCAACTGTCAGGAACCAAACAAGAGCGGTTCCTGTCACCATATCTCTCTTTGGGTGTTAGTTTGAATTTTAGACAATGGAAAGGTCTAGAGTGTTGATGCTATAGGTAGCAAGATTTCAGACTATATATATATATGTGTGTGTGTATATATATGCACATTATATATAATTATATATATATATAATTATATATACATATTATGCAGAATTATATTATATATTTATATTATATATATATATATATATATATATATATATATATATATATATATATATATAATTTTTTTATTGTTGGGGATTCATTGAGGGTACAATAAGCCAGGTTACACTGATTGCATTTGTTAGGTAAAGTCCCTCTTGCAATCATGTCTTGCCTTCAGGGGCACACACCAAGGCCCCACCCCTCTCCCTCCTTCCCTCTCTCTGCTTTTCAGTTTAATGAAGTCCCATTTGTTTATTTTTGTTGTTGTTGCAATTGCCATGGCAGTCTTCTTCATGAAGTCTTTCCCCAAGCCAATATCTTCCAATGGATAGAGGATTTTTACTGTTTCATGCCTTAAATTTAAGTCCTTTATCCATCATGAATCAATTTTTGTGAGGGGGGAAATGTGTGGGTCCAGTTTCAGTCTTTTACATGTGGATATCCAGTTCTCCCAACACCATTTATTGGATAGGGAGTCTTTCCCCCAAGGTATGTTCTCGTTTGGTTTATTGAAGATTAGGTGGTTGTAAGGTGTTAGTTTCATTTCTTGGTTTTCTATGTGATTTCAAGTGTCTATGTCTCTACTTTTGTGCCAGTACCATGCTGTCTTGACCACTATGGCTTTGTAGTACAGAATAAAATCTGGTATGCTGATGCCCCCACCTTTATTTTTATTACTAAGAACTGCCTTAGCTATATGGGGTTTTTTCTCATTCCATACAAAATGCAGAATCATTTTTTCCAAATCTTGAAAGTACGATGTTGGTATTTTGATAGGAATGGCATTGAATAGGTAGATTGCTTTGGGAAGTATAGACATTTTAACAATGTTGATTCTTTCCATCCATGAGCCTGGTGTGTTCTTTCATTTGTTAAAATCCTCTGTTATTTCCTTTCTGAGGATTTCATAATTTTCTTTATAGAGGTCCTTCACTTCCTTCGTTAGGTATATTTCTAGGTATTTCATTTTCTTTGAAACTATGGTGAAGGGAGTTGTGTCCTTAATTAGCTTCTCATCTTGACTATTATTGGCATATACAAAGGCTACTGACTTGACATTGATTTTACATCCTGAAACATTACTGTATTTTTTGATGACTTCTAGGTGTCTTGTGGTTGAGTCTTTGGGATTCTCTAAGTATAAGATCATGTCATCAGCAAAGAGGGAGAGTTTGACCTCCTCTGCTCCCATTTGGATTCCCTTTCATGTATATGTAAAACATTATAAAATAAATTTAACATCATCATTCTAAAGGCTTATCAAAATTTTCTAGAAGCTGATGAGAATTTATTTCTAAAAATATTTTCTATTGAAATCACAGCTATATAAAAAGACTTCTCATCTTACAAGGGTAAGTGTGAAACTCAACAAATGTGAAATGTAAATGTCATGCCATGGTAACTAGGAAAATGCCAGGAAGGCTATGGTGACTATTGGGATGAATATGTGTCAAATGGTCTATGAAGCTAGTGTATGATGCCCCATGATCATATCAATGTATGTAGCTATGATTTAATAAAAAAATAAAATAAAATAAATAAAATAAGAATTTCCACCAAAAAAAAAATAAATAAATAAATAAATAAAAATAAAATAAAAAGACTTCTCGGGATGTACGTGTCACTAGAATTTTTAAAGTTTGATTTCTGGTATCACATAAAAAGTTTAAATTAAACTTTGATCATCAAATAAATTTCAATTTTTCAAGAAAAAAAGCATCATCTGTTAGTCAGATAGCCAACTATTATTATCATAGCATTAGACTTAAAACTTTATATACCAAACAAAACATTAAAATAAATTGATAATAATGAAGTACTTGTTGTGTTCAAAGAATTATACTAATCTCTGACAGGGATACACAAATTAAGAAACCAAACCAGTTTTTGAATCCAAGAAGGTGGCCGAATAACAGCGTCCCTGCAACAGGGCATGATGAGTCTGGGGAGATAAGACTCTAGGCATCTCTGTCTGGTGGGATCTGCCTATAATCATCATTTTGAGGATACAGGGAGTCAGCAAGGGACTTTTGGACCCCAAGAGGAAGACAAAAACAGTGGAAAACTGGCAAGTGGTTGTATGTGTCTGATAGACCTAATCCCGCCGGCAGCCATAAGTACAAGCAGCAGTGAGACTGCAAACCAGAAAGGTCTTACCTGTGAACTGTTTCGGTATTTTTGGACTTGGCACTCAGTTGAACTGCCTTTGAGGAGAGCTTGAGTAGGAGTGCAGAGAACTTTGGGCATTGTCTAGGGCCCCAGACTGAGCCGCTGAGCCAGATGGAGCTAATAGTGCTCGGCTGTGGCCACAGGGAGCCATTGTGAGAGAACTGCCCTGGCAAGCTCTGCCCTCAGGGTCACAGAGCAAGGATCAGGCAGGAGCTAGGAACCTAGTGACTGAGCAGCCTAAAGGTGGTAACTGACCTGCCTTACAGCCTTAACCCTCAGGAGCAGAGTGAGACTGGTTTTGGCACACTGAAGCCTCAGGCTGTTGCCCTCGGTAGAGTGGCGTGGCATCACAACTCATAGCAACCCCAAACTCCTGGGCTTGGCACCGCCTGGACCTCAATAAGAACTGCTCCATGACCCCCAACCCGTGCCCACGGGGCCTCTGCATGCCATGACCAGGAATGGCAGGAGCCATGCAAACCTACATCCTTCCTCCTGTACCCTCCCTTCCTCCGCACTGGCCTGCTTGTCTGGCCAGGGACTCTGGCAGCCACATGCCCTCCAGACACTTCCCTGTCTCTGAGCAGAGCCCTTCTCCTGGCCAGAGACTGCTGGAGCCTAGGCTCTTTGTGCCAAAGTCACTGGGCACAAGGCACTCCCAGAACCGTGCGCACCACCTCCTGCCCTGTTGCTGGATCCACCTGTGCCACACTCCAGAGCTGCTTCCACAATCAGAACTCCCTGGCTGGGGCAGCCCCAGAAGAACTACACCGGGCCACCCCCTACAAAGATCCAGCAAAAATAGAGTGATCCTTCTGGGGTCTAATGTTGGAGAAACACCTCCCCAGCTGTGAGGAAGGCCTGGGGCAATGGTGAAAAACAATCATTAGGCAAATGAGAAAAACTCTGGCAATATGAATAGTCAGAGTAGATCAACTCCCCCAAGGATCAATGGGGCAGACACAGCACAAGATCCCATGCACAAATAGCTGAGATGTCAGAAATCGAATTCAGAATTTGGATAGCAAATAAGATTGAATTAGAATTTCAAGAAGTAACCCAAAAGATATCTCAAGAATTCAATGAATTCAAAGAAAAAATGACCAAAGATTTTGATACATTGAGACAAGTTGTTGCAGCCCTCAAAAATCTGAGAAACACAGTAGAATCCCTCAGTAACAGATTGGAGCAAGCAAAAGAAAGGATTTTTGACATTGAAGAAAAAGCTTTTGAACGCTCCCAAACTCTCAAAGAGGAAGAGAAATGGAGGGCAAAAACAGATCACTATCCCAGAGAGAGCTCTGGGATAATTTGAAGAAAACAAATATTCGTCTTATAGGGATCCCCAAAAGTGATGAAGTGGCTTCACAAGGCACAGAGTCTCTTCTCCATGAGATTATGAAGAAGAACTTTCTAGACATGCCAAGAGATTCTGAAATTCAGATAGCAGACAGTTTCAGAACTCCAGCACGAATCAACCCAAATAAGACCTCCCCCAGACACATCATAATCAACTTCACTAAAGTTAATATGAAGGAAAAAATTCTAAAAGCAGCCAGATGAAAGAAAGCCATCACAATGGCAAGAATATTAGAATAACTGCAGACCTCTCTGCTGAAACCTTTCAAGCTAGAAGAGTATGGTCATCAACTTTTAATCTCCTAAAATAAAATAACATTCAACCCAGGACCCTGTGTCCAGCTACACTGAGTTTCATTTATGACGGAGAAATTAAATACTTCAATGACATTCACATGATGAAGAAATTTGCCATAACTAAACCAAATCGCCAGGATATTCTCAGACCTATTCTCCATAAAGAACAGCGTAATACTCCAACACAAAAGTAAACCCAACCAGAAAATTTTGATCAAATTCCAACTTCCACAGTTGCAAAAGGATTATAAATGTTCACCCGACACTCGAAAGGCTTATCAATATTCTCAATAAATGTGGATGGTTTAAATTCTCCTCTAAAAAAGGCACAGTTAGGCTGACTGGATACAAAAACTCAAACCAGATATCTGCTGCATACAAGAATTACATCTTACATTAAAAGACAAATATATACTCAAGGTGAAGGGATGGTCAACTATACTCCAGGCAAAAGGAAAGCAGAAAAAAGCAGGTGTTGCAATCCTATTTGCAGATGCACTAGGCTTTAAACCAACAGAAATAAGGAAGGATAATGATGGACACTTCATATTTGTTAAAGGTAATACTCAATATGATGAGATTTCAATTATTAATATTTATGCAGCCAACCAGAACACACCTCAATTTATAAAAGAAACTCTAACAGACATAAACAACTTTATTTCCTCCAGTTCCATAGTAGTTGGAGATTTTAACACTCATTAGCACTGCTGAATATAGCCTTCAAAAAGAAGCTAAACAAAGAAATTTTAGATTTAATCTTAACTGTTTAACATCTGGACTTAACAGACATCTACAGAACATTTCATCCCAATAAAACTGAATACACATTCTTCTCAGCAGCCCACGGAACATACTCCAAAATCGACCACATCCTAGGCCACAAATCTAACCTCAGCAAATTTTAAAAAATAGAAATTATTC